>CM064515.1:26335885-26468385 GCA_032716605.1 Paralithodes platypus
ACATATTACACAAACTCAAACGCTAAATCATAAATTCCTTCACCTTCACCCACACATAATGCGCACACACACACACACACACACACACACACACACACACACACACACACACACACACACACACACACACACACACACACACACACACACTCTCTCATTGACATGAACAAAGCATACACACACGCAAGCAAAACTTACATATACACTCCTTTCACACACGAAATTCACCAAACCACCAAAATAAACATACACATACACCATCTTCAATTCTAACCACTCACACACTAACTACCACTAATAGGAACCCAACCCCACCTACCCACAACCCCACGCCCATCTTCTACCCCCACACTCACATCGTTCCACGTCTATTTTCTCTCCATAACACCCACACCTACCCACACACACATCCTCTACCCCCACACTCACATAGTTCCAAGTCTAGATAATTCCCAAGCACACCCACACCTACCCCCCCACAGCCCCACACACACATCTTCTACCCCCACACTTACATCGTTCCACGTCTCCATCACATCCCAAGACTCCCCCACACCCATCCTCTGCCAACACACTCACATCGTTCCACGTCTATACCCTCTCCATAACACCCACACCTACCCACACACAACCCCACACCCACATCGTTCCACCCATCCATCACCCCCCCCCCCCCCCCCCCCCAACACACCCACACCTACCCATTTTGGATCGAACGTCCCTTGATTTTGGCCGTGTCACTTTTTCAACTGTGGGGGAGGCACTAGCTACAGGCAGTTCTGCCTTTTGTCTCCCTCACTCACCGAGAGAAAAAAAAAGACACAGCCCCACACACACATCGTTTCACCCATCCATCACACCCACACCTACCCACACACACGCAACCCCCCCACACATAATCTACCCCCACACTCGCATAGTTCCACACCTGCATCATTCCCCAATACACCCAGTTTAAGCCATGAACCTGTGACGCGAGTAACACACACACACCCACACAAACAAACACACACACACATACGAATAGGTAAATGCAGAGACACTTACACGAATATTCTAACAGTAACACAGCCTCACACACAGACAAAATCCCATTACGTACACAATTCACCCACCCCCACACACCCACATATCCACCCCCACCCAACCACACACACACCCGCACCCCCACACACACAGCAGAAGCCACGAGCCTGTGACCTCCCTTACCTACATTAACGACGCGAGTAATACACACAAACACACACACAGCAGAAGCCCCCCGTGCCTCAGACTGCCACCTTTACCTGCATTAACGACGCGAGTAACACACACACACACACACACACACACACACACACACACACACACACACACACACACACACACACACACACACACACACACACACACACACACACACAACACACACACACACACACACACACACACACACACACACACACACACACACACACACACACACACACACACACACACACACACACACACACACACACACACACACACACACACACACACACACACACACCCACACACACACACACACACACACACACACACACACACACACACACACAACACACACACACACACACACACACACACACACACACACACACACACACACACACACACACACACACACACACACACACACACACACACACACACACACACACACACACACACACACCAGAAGCCCCGGGCCTCAGACTGCCACCCTTACCTACATTAACGACACGAGTAACGAGGCTCACTGCGGCGCTAACGACCAATTCCCCACCAATAGCCAACATACCCGCACCGCATCAACCTCACCTGCCCCGCCCGAGGTACCGTACAGTCGCTACCTAAAGTGTGGTTATCTGGTTTCGTCCCATTATATTGGCGACTTGGAGATAAAACAGCCTAATTAGTTTGGCTAGCTAGTCTCCTTGTTTCGTCCCATTGGCGACTTATAGATGAAACAGTCCCAATAGTTTGACGATTTTAGGATGTTTTGCCCCGATTGTTTGACGGGCTTAAGATGTTTCCACCCATTAAGGTATCGATTTTTCCCCGCCCTAAGTACAGTTGCTACCCAAAGTATGGTTTTTAAGGGGGGATGATTCACTTGTTGGGCGATTTTGGGCATGTATTCATTATTTTGTCTAGTTTCCTCCCTAGACCTCCATCAAATTTAAAACAACATCCATTAGATCCCCCTTCTAGATTAATGTGTACAGTCTAAGAAGGATCTATGTAGTCAAAAGGGTTAAGCGAGATGGTTCGAAGCCTATTAATTGCTGAAGGCCCTTTTTAATCTTAATAAAATGTTCTAATAGTAGCCAGAGTAAAGTTAAAAAGACTTCGCGGTAGAGAACGGGTTAACGAGAAACTGAAACTAATAAAAATAAAAATAATAAAAATAATAAATTAAATGTGAAAACTATAAAAAAGTTAGAATCCCTCTGGGTATAAAACTAAATGCAATATCACAAGTGACGGCACTCTGAATATATATATTGTTCTATATGGATGAGGGAGACAAAAGGCAAAACTGCCTGTGACGATTGCCTCCCCCAGAGTTGAAAGAGTGACAGGACCAAATTCAAGGAATGTTCGAGCCAAATTGTCTGGAAACACGGAGTTTGAAGCAATTTCAATCATAGGATGAGGGAGAGATGGATTCAGGGGGAGAGTTCCAGAGCTCAGCTGTTGAATAGAAGAAAGATTGGGAGTATCGTTTCACTCTTGGGTTGGAGAGTTGCACAGAGTAGGGGTGGGATTGTGATGCAAGACGGGTACATACGTACCATACGTAGAGGAGGTGATAAACCGGTACACTAAGAGAGCTCTGAGGAACACTGATTATTGTAATAGCGATAGAATAGAGAGAGAGATGGAATATTGCAGCGAAAAGAGAGAGATTGCAGAGAATCGGTGAGTGGACGGGAGTTAATGATACGAAAGGCATTCTTTTCTACTTTTTTCTAGAAGTGCTGTGTGAGAGGATCCTCCCCACACTTGCGAACAAAACTTAAAACAAGGACACACTGTGCCCTTGTACAGATCAAAAAGCTATGCAGGGGTAAAGAACCCCTTGAGGCGGTTGAGCACACCCAGCTTCTAGGAAGCCGTTTTAGCAAGAGTGATAATATGGTCTTTCCAAGAGAGATCAGAAGAAAAAGAGACACCGAAAATACTAAGAGAAGATGAAGGGTTGATTTTTGTATTGTTGAAGTATAAGGGATAGTCCTCTGGGAGTTCTGGACGGGTAGATAAATGGAGAAATTGGGGTTTGGAAGCATTGAAAGCAACAAGATTTTCTCTGCCCCAAATTGGAAATGGTAGTTAGATCAAAAGATAAGGGTTTTATGGCTTCATCAAGTTTGTTTTTGAGGGATTTCTTGCTGGGGCATTCTGGAAAACTAGTTGAATAGTTTAAGGTAGAGTCGTCAGCATATGAATGGATGGGACAGGAGGTACAGTTGAGAAAATCATTTATGAATATTAGAAAGAGAATTGGAGATAGGAAAGAACCCTGAGGAACACTGGAGCTGATAGGATGAGGAAGTGAACGATGGCCGTCCACAACCGCAGCTATGGAACGGCCAGCAAGGAAATTAGATATAAAGGCACAGATGGAGGGATAGAAACCGATGGAGGGTAGTTAGAAATTAGAAATTTGTGCCAAACTCTATCGAAAGACTTCGATATGTCTAGTGCAATAGGAAAGGTCTCACCGAAGTCCCGAAAGGAGGATGACCAAGAGTTAGTAAGATACGGAAGATCACCAATAGAGCGACCCTTAACCCCTTCTGTACCGCGACGTCTGTTTGGTTTTATTCAAGCTATATTTCGAAGATTGTGTGCAATTTAAAAGGATCTGCGTTCGTGAAAAGGGCTAAGTAAGATAGTTTGAAGCCTGGTCATTGTTGGAGGCACCTTTTAAACTTGATAACATCATCGAATAGTAGCCAGAATACAGTTAAAAGGACGTCTCCGGTACAGAAGGGGTTAAGGAAGCCATACTGGCGATCTGAGAGTAGATAATGAGAAGAGAAATGTATAAACAAATTTGAAGTAAGAATAGTTTCAAAATTTTTAGAGATATTAGAAATGAGAGCGATTGGACGATAGTTGGAGGGTTGAGAGCGGATACCCTTGTTTGGGACTGGTTGAATGAATGAATATATATATATATACCGGTATATATACTGTATATATATATATATATATATATATATATATATATATATATATATATATATATATATATACACCTATACTAATTTCACTTTTGTTCTTTTATGTAAAGCTTTTTAGACTAGATTTACATACGAATGCCAAAAAAGGTCGAAAAAAAATGCTTAACAATGCAGATGAACGTGTAAATATTCAAGCTCTGAGGCTCACAAAATTACTTGGAAATTTTTACTGCACGGAGTAGCGTTGGCGAGGGGGGTATTCCGATTTTCTGTGAAATTTACATGCAGGAGTAAAAAGTGTGTGGTGTGTGTTGGTGTGGAGCGTGTGTGGATGTACAAAGGAGTACAAAGGAAATCAAGCAACAACAGGTCTAGTGACCCTTCTAGGTTGCTTGTCCTCCAAAACACTGAGGATCAAGAGACCAAACAGTGGTTTAGAGTGGGTAAGGGAACATTGGAAAGGGAACTACTGCCCTGCCACTAACGTGGCAGGACTAGGAAGTTAGTAGGGGACATATGGGTTAGTAACTGAGGGGAGGATAAAGTTATTCATTTACAAATGCAGTCAGTCGCGGGTTTGATGCGAGATATTTGTCTAGGCGGAATTTAAATGAATCAACGGTGCTGCAGTCTATAACGTCTCGGGGAAGCCCATTCCACAAGTTGACAACTCGATTGAAGAAGAAATTCTTAGATTCGTGCGAGTTAAAAGATTTACCAATAATTTTGCAACCGTTTCCCCGTGTAATTAGATTGGTCGATAGTGAAGTACTTACTACAGTTCATATTGTCGATGCCTTTGATGATTTTGAACACTTGAATTAAGTCACCTCTTAATCTGCGCTGGGTTAAAGGAAATAGATTTAATTCTCTAAGACGCTCTTCGTATGGTTTGTTCTTTAGGCTAGGTATCATTTTGGTAACTCTACGTTGAACTCGTTCTAGCTTGTTTATATCTTTTTGGTAATAAGGGCACCAGGATTGAACGCAGTATTCCAGAAGAGGGCGGACTAAGGAATTGTAAAGGGTTAGGATAACTTCTTTGGATTTATGCTCAAATGACCTGCCTATAAAGCCAATTATTTTGTTTGCCTTCTTAACAACTTCTGAACATTGTTGACTCGGTTTTAGGTTACTCGATATTGTTACTCCCAGATCAGTTTCTCTGTTTACATTCTTAAGCTGAGTGCCATTCATCGAATAGTTTGCTTTCTCATTTAGGTATCCGACATGTAGTACTTTACATTTATCCCCATTGAAACTCATTTGCCAAATTTGGGCCCAACATGACAATTTATCTAGATTGTGTTGCATATCGTCAACTTGTTCTTTTGAGAGTACGCTATTTGCAATTTTTGTATCGTCAGCAAATTTTGAGATTGTGCAGGTGAGACCCTCATCTATGTCGTTGATGTAAATTAGAAAGAGAATTGGTCCTAGTACCGATCCCTGGGGTACCCCGCTACTTACATTGGTCCATTTAGATGCCTTACCGTTTATGACTACCCTTTGCTTTCTGTTGCTGAGCCAATTTTCTATCCATTTCAACACACCGTCTTGTATTCCATGCGCTTTTAGTTTTAGCAGTAAACGTTTGTGGGGAACTTTGTCAAAGGCCTTTTGAAAATCAAGGTATATAATATCTACAGCTTTACTCTCATCGTAGAGGTTGAGGATATCGTGGAAGAAGTCTAAGAGGTTTGTTAAACAGGAACGTTTTTTACGAAAGCCGTGTTGAGTATCTTTAAGTATGTTATTTTCCTCTAAGTGATTTACGAGTCTGTCTCGTATGACCGTTTCTAGCATTTTACATACAACTGAGGTTAAGCTAATTGGACGATAGTTACTGGGTAGGGATTTGTTGCCTTTTTTGAATATCGGTGTTACGTTTGCTAGCTTCCACTGATCAGGCATAGTTCCAGACTGCAAGGATTTATTGAATAGTAATGTCAGTGGTTTGGAGAGCTCATTCTTAGCTTCCTTTAGAACTCTAGGCGAGATTGTATCAGGTCCTGGCGTTTTATTTACCTTGAGTTTATCTAAACAATTCAATACTTCTCTCTCTGTAACGGTGATATTGCTTAGAACATCTGAATTATCAATCTGAATCGGCGATGGTGTAGGGATATCACTGAGGTCTTCTGTTGTAAAAACTGATGCAAAGAAGGTATTGAGGGCATTACTCATTTGTACTTCGTCTTTGGTGTATTCTCCTTTTTCATCGACTAACGGTCCAACAGTTGAAGTAACTACTTTTTTCTTTCTGATATAACTATAGAATTCTTTCGGGTTTGTTTTACTTTGATTCGCAATATGTAACTCTAAGGTCTTTTTACTTTGCTTAATTAACTTTTTGGCTTTGCGTCGTAGCTCTACAAATTTCAGCCGTTCTTCGTCATTTTGTGAGGATTTTAATCTATCATTAGCAAATTTTTTAGCAAGCAGGCAGTTTGAAATATCTTTATTCCACCATTTGGGCTTATTATTATGGCCTGGACGCCGTATTTTCGATGGTATGCAGTCTTGCACTGCTTTTAGGTAAGTGGTTTCGAATAACTTCCAAGATGTATTTATGTCGTTATTGTTAATTAAAAAGCTCCAGTCAGTTTCTTTAAACATAGCTCTAAGTTTATGGAAGTTTGCTTTCTTGAAATTAGGGACTTTTTCGATGCTACTATTTGGTTCGTTACTAGTAAACTTTAAAGTGAAAGTTATCGTACGATGGTCGCTGTTACTGAATTCATCACCAACATTCAAATTCTCTATCAATTCTTCTTTTGTTGCAAGTACAATGTCAAGAACGTTATTACCACGGGTCGGCATTCGAACAAATTGATAAAGCGAACTCTCTTGCAAGTTCGTATACAAGTCATGTCCGGAGTGTGAAGTAAGAGTATCGCCCCACTTGGTCACAGGTAAATTAAAGTCGCCAAAAATTACGGTATCTTGTGAGTTACTTACATCTGCAATTTGTTCGTAAATTTCTCGGTCAGTTTGCACTGATTGAGCTGGAGGTCTGTATATTAACGCAAGTATTATTTTTGTACCTTTATTATTCTTTATTAGCACAAAAGATGTGTCGACGTTCACAATTTGAGGTTTTGACACGAGGGTCGGGTTAAGACTTTCTTTGATATAAAATAAAACGCCACCTCCATTTTTATTTATTCGGCTGTTCTCAAACATTACATAACCGGGAAGTGAATACTCTGCTAAAAAGTCTCTATCTTGTGTATTGAGCCAAGATTCTGTTATGCCAATCACATCATAATTTTCTGTAAACACTAGTTCCTCTAAATCTGAAAATTTATTGCGTATGCTACGAGCGTTTGCATAGAAAACATTCAAAGTTTTGGATTTGGGATTCAAGGAACGGATGTGGATGTGAATGTGTGGGTGTGTGTGTGTGGATGTGGATGTGGATGTGTGTGTGTGTGTGTGTGGATGTGGATGTGGATGTGTGTGTGTGGATGTGTGTGTGTGTGTGTGGATGTGGATGTGTGTGTGTGTGGATGTGTGTGTGTACTTACTCTAGTTACTCTAGTTGTATTGCGGGAGTGAGCATGCTCGTTATTTCCCGCCTCCTATATGTGTAGGTGTTATATGTATCGTTGGAATGGCTGTGGATGTGTGTGTAGTCTGTAGTTTTAGCCAATTGGCTACATCGGAAACGAAGGCTTAGGGTGGATCTGTATGGTACCATTCTCACTATAGACGGTACCGTCTCGCCCGAAGGCTTAGGTAGCCATCAGCTTAGGTGAACCATATGATACCCATCTCGCCTTGTTACCATTTTTGCCAACCCCAGATGGGACGTCACAACGTCGTCCACTTATTCCAGGTACCTATTTACAGCTAGGTGAACTGAGGCTAACACATGAAAGGAGACAAGCCCAATTTGTCTCCGCCCGGCCGGGGATTGAACCCCCGACCCCTCGTGTGTGAGACGAGAGCTCTACCTACTAGGCTACGGGCTGTGTGTGTGTGTGTGGTTGGGTGTGTCTGGGCGTGTGTGTGTGTGGGTGTGCGCGAGTGTGTGTGTGTGGGTGGGTGTGTGTGTGGGCATGTGGAGATATTAAATGTTGGTATGCGAGAGTAGAAAGGGGGCCAGAAAAACCAACAACAACAATAAAACCTCTTCTTAAAGTGAAGTCATCAGATATTATGACAAACGACATTGTAATGAAATCAAAGAATAGGATTAGGAAATTAAAAAAAAAAAAACTATTTGTAACTTAGATCCATTTTACTAAATTTGACTATATATTTTGTCTGTGATAGCTGTTCAAAACAGTTAATTGAACTAAACAATAAAAGTTATTTATATACAAGGAAAAAAAAATATTAAAAAAAAATATGGCTTTAAGGGGGGGGTCACCTGCTTTGTTCTCTCCTTTTGCTCTCTTTCTTTGGCCTGTATCCATTCGGCCCCATTCAGACCCCATTTAAGACGTTTATCCCCATCTAGGTGTCGATGTATTCCTGGCGAGCGATAACGAGCCAGCATTATATGGAGAAATCCGGCTTAGCCGGAGATAATTTTTCTATCGAAATATGTAAAAATTTAGCCTGGTGATAAAAAAATATATATAAAAATATGCTGGCGAGCGATATAAACTTCTTAAAACAGTAGGCTGAATGGGGCCGAATGAATACAACCCAGAGAAAGAGGGAGAGAGAACAAACTAAAAACGAGGTGGGCCCCCTCAAAATAGAACAGAGTTTATATATACGTCCTTTACCATTCCTAAAGCTTTTATTTTACCCCTCTCCCCTTGATATTTATGAAGGGATATTTTTTTTATTTTTCGGTTTTTTTTTTTATTTTGTTTTAGTTATTTGGTTATCGGTGGGGTTGTAACTTAATCAAACCTTTCCCTAAGGGTAGATGGGTCGTTTTTCTGGTCTCCTCGTTCCTCGTGTTTCGCCCCATTAGTTTTCAGATGTAAAGACGTTCGCCCCATTAGTTTGTCGATTTTAAAACCTTTCGTCCCATTTATATATCAATCTCAAGACCTTTCATGCCATGTATGTGTCTTATTTTGTTTTCCTAGCGAGCGATAGCTAGCCTGTAATTTTAGGAGAAACTGGCCTCTCCCTATAGACCCCATATAGTAGTGGCCAACCCCAGCCATTTTGGTACCACAGGCGTCTTCTTGCCTTCCTTTACGTTCAAATATATCCATGCCCAGTATATACATTCGGTAATACGGGTGCAAAATAGATTACTTGCCCCTTGAAGTATTTTTATATAGTTTCCTCCCTTGAAACATAAAAAAAAAAAAAAAAAAAAAAAAAAAAAAGAAAAATAATAATAATAATAATAATAATAATAATAATAATAATAATAATAATAATACCCACAAGATCCCCCTTCTAGATGAATTTGTGCATTTTTCGGTACAGAATTGATTGCTTGCTCCTTGAAGTATTTTTATATAATTTCCTCCCTAAATTCCCTTGGGCGGAAAAAAAAAAAAAAAAAAAAAAAAAAAAACGATCCCCCTTCTAGGTGAATTTGTGCATTTATTCTAGCTATATTTAGACGATTTTGTGCAACTTAAGAAGGATCTGTGGTAGCAAAATAGGTTAAGGGGAGGTTTTTAGTTTGGTCCCTAGATATCCTTCAAGCTTAAGATTACACCCCCTTGAGCCCCTTTCAAGATAAATTTGTAAATTTTTCGGTAGAAAAATTTCCCGGCTGAAAGCCGGTTCCTCTTAAATTACAGGCTCGCTATCGCTCACCAGGATAAAATCGACACCTAAATGGCACGAAAGGTCTTAAAATTGACAGAAATGGGTTGAAAGTTCTTAAAATCGTCAAAATAATGGGGCAAACGTCTCAAAATTAGAAAAACAATGGGGCTAAACATGAGGGAGAAAGGAGTCCAGAAAAAAAAACTCAAGTAGATATCTCCCCTTAAGTGAGAGAGTTCAAAGGCTGTTAATTGCTGGAAACTCATATTATACTGAATAAAATCGTCTACTAGAGCCAGCCACCATAAAATAGAAAAGACGTAGCCGGTACGGAAGGGGTTAAAACGTGGTACTGTGGGTTCGAATCCCAGGAGGATCATATGTATTCAATAATTTCATTGGGTGTTATTGATGGTAAGAACGATATTAGTTAATAATTATGACTCCAGAATGGCGGTCCAGGAAAGAGATGCTTTCTCTCCTGCTCCCGCTCTCTCTCTCACTCTCTCTACCCCCCCTCTCTCTC
Organism: Paralithodes platypus; assembly: GCA_032716605.1. NCBI lineage: Eukaryota > Metazoa > Arthropoda > Malacostraca > Decapoda > Lithodidae > Paralithodes > Paralithodes platypus. The sequence goes on from CM064515.1 coordinate 26,346,302, forward strand.
TCTCTCTCACTCTCTCTACCCCCCCTCTCTCTCTCACTCTCTCTACCCCCCCTCTCACTCTCTCTACCCCCCCTCTCTCTCTCTCTCACTCTCTCTACCCCCCTCTCTCTCTCTCTCACTCTCTCTACCCCCCCTCTCTCTCTCTCTCTCTATCTCTCTTTGCCCTCTCTCTCTCTCTCTCTCTCTCTACCCTCTCTCTCTCTCTCTCTCTACCCCCTCTCTCTCTCTCTCTCTCTCTCTCTCTCTCTCTCTCTCTCTCTCTCTCTCTCTCTCTCCTTTTTTTAATTAAGCAGGAGGCGCGGCTGAAATATCTACAATTAATCCGGATAAACGAGGATGACTATGGCTTCGGGCGGGATTGAACAGGTTTATTATGTTCTGGGTGTGGTGTCCCGAGTTCGAATCCCGGGAGGATCATAATTATGTTTTACTTAGTTTATTAAAGTAAATTGGAGTTTGTAATGAATGAATAATGTTACGAACGGGCTGTTCCTTTTTAGTTTCCTCCCTAGACCTCCATCAAACTTAAAAAACAGCCCCCCCCAAAAAACAAAAACAAAAAAACAAACAAAACAAAACAAACATCTGTATCGCTCGCCAGGACAAAACAAAAATGCACAACAAGTCTTAACATTGAAAATAAAATTGAACGAAAGGTATTAAAATCGCCAAACTAATGGGGCAAACGTCTCAAAATCTGAAAAATAATGGGGGCTAAAGACGAGGGTGAAAGGGGGGGGGGGGGGCGGGGGGGGCAACTAACCATCCTCTCCCCCCTTAATCAAGCGGGAGGCGCGGCTGAAATATCTACAATTAATCCGTCGAAACGAGGCCGGCTGCGGCTTCGTTTGGGATTGAACGGCCTCGGCGGCTGGCTGAGCGAGGGCCGGGCTTATTAGGCGCAACCGAGATGGGCCGGTGTGCAGTCATGGTCACAAATTGTATCTGTATTAAGGGGAGGCTGACCATTTTTCTGGACCCCCTTCTCCCTAATGTTTAGCCCCACTAGTTTTGAGATTAGAAGACCTTCGGCCCATTAGTTTGGCGATTTTAACCCCTTTCGCCCCATTTCGTTATTAATTTGAAGACCTTTCGTGCCATTTAGGTGTCATTATTTCCTGGCGAGCGAAAGTGAGCCTGCAATTTTAAGAGGAACCGGCCTTCGGCCAGAAAAAATTTCTACCGAAAATGTACAAATTTATCTTGAAGGGGGGTCTAGGGGGTGTTTTTCTAATCTTGATGGAGGTCTAGGGAGGAAACTAAAAATATATATATGAATTAATAGACCAAACAAACGGCCAGTCTCCCCTTAACCCAGGGGTTCCCAACCTTTTAGTTCCTCTGTACCACTTGGGCATTCTGATAGGTACCCATGTACCCCTAACAATTTAGGATAAAAATTGATAAAATTATGTCAATTTTATATTATTGTATTATGAAATATGTATGTGTAGACTGATAGGGATCTTAGCATTGATATTATCAATAAAATGAACTCAGTAACTATAAAATATTTTGATCGGTCACATACTCGGACATTATCGGGCGGTACTGCAGCTGTCTCGAGTTGGTATACATACCTGATTGTTTCACGTCCAATACAGATTGTGGGCCGCAGGAAGTCACATAATAGTGAAAACAATGGAATAGTCACCTCACTGATATAATTTTAAGGGAAGGATGTAGTATCCGGGTGTACGGTCCAACAAGTAACCGACCTACAGTAGATGTGAGATTTTATGTTTTGTTTTGTTTTTCTGATGTGTTGTGATGTCCCTATTCGGGCTCTGTCTCGAGTCAGCCACCCCCATAAAAAAAAAGGGATAATTGGGGAAGGTGCCAGAGTATACACATATACAACTTCATTTTCCGAAGAAAGAATCTTTAGCAACTAGGTAGTAACAATGACAAAATTCCAAGAGCAAATTACTATATGAGAAGGGATTACAATGATGTGCTAGTTTTGGATAATTAACATATTAACTATACTCTGTTTATTTTCAGCTGACGATAAAGTGAATCCCTGAGCAGCTAATTTCTCGATACTTAAGGTTGGACAAAATATGAAACTACGATGTCTCTGCATCATAATTAGACCAAGTTTATATAATTAGCACTACATTTCACTACAAAATCTTCAAAATAACTGAGAAATCTTGATGGGAACTTTGCAATTTACCGTCAGTTGAAAAGAAACAGAATATAGTATGTAAATTTGACTATTAACCCCTTCTTTACCGACTAAATCTTCTTCACTTTATTTTGGCTACCATGAGACGACTTTATTCAGCTTTGGAAGGACGTCTACCAATTAAAAGCTACAGACTATCTCAATGTATCCTTTTAGCTACCATATATCCTTCCTAAGCTTCATAAAACCGCCTAAATGTAGCCGAAATAAAATACAAAAGACGTCGCCGGCAGAGAAGGGGTTACCAACATAATAGGTCTACTATTAATATGGTGACAACATTAGTATCACCAACTAATTGATAAACTTTGTACCTACCTTAGCATTGACAGGAACATGAAGAGATGGGTTGGATGTGAAAGAGATCTGCCATGTGTAAATCATTCGGCTTTCTGCAGACTCTTGTTTTCTTATGTTCCGCGATGAAGGAAGGGTTTGGAAGACTCCCATCGCAGCACAGACCCTACAAAATCTCCGGCTACTATCCGATACAGGGGCCACATTTACAAAACAAACACCTTAATTTCTCAAAGCTTAACATTCGGATTCTTGAGAGATTGTAATTTTAGCCTGTCATAAAACGAACATCTTAATTGTCCAAAGCTTCAGATTCGAACTCTTGATGGAGAGATTAGGAACTTTAGTCTGTCACAAAACGAACACCTGAATTTCCCAAAGCTTGATTTTCGGATATTTGATGGAGAGATTTGGAACTTTAGTCTGTCACAAAACGAACACCTTAATTGTCCAAAGCTTCAGATTCTAACACTTGATGGAGAGATTGGAACTTTAGCTTTTCACTGTGTCAAGATGCAGATCCTAAATAGCAAGATTATAAGCTTCTTCATATCAATTTGTAGAGATGTGGATACTTATTAGAAATGTCGGAAACTTCTGCAAATCGCCTTGTCTAGATCTTTTAGTCCTCATCTTATTCTTAGTTTTGATCTTCTTTAATTTATGGTATTCACTGCTTCCTCTTCATATATTTATTCCTTCGTCTTTTCTTCTTCTACTTCTTCTCTTGTTCTGGTCTTCTTGTCATTCTTCTCTCTTGAGTAACTTAATATCTCACATATACTGGATCTAACTATTAGTGAATCTTATTACTGCAGCATGGCGAATATTTAAACATTAATCTCGCTTAGTAAAGTCCTCTCATATATATATATCAGTCATTAGGCTTAGGAAAGATCTCTCATCACAAATAATCAACTCCAGAGCTAAAAACAAGGCCAGTTCCATAAATTCGGCTTAGCAAAGATCTCTCACCAATAATAAACTCCACAGGGTATAAAATCAAGGAGAGTTCCATAAATTCGGCTTAGGAAGGATCTCTCACAAATATAATAAGGTGCGTTTTATCAATCCGGCAGTCACATAAACCGAGTTCATACGAGGGGAGGGTTTTGCAGGGCCTGTGCTCCTCCGGCCAGACTTACCATTGGTTTCCTTCATTTGTTTCCGTATTTTTCTTTGACTTTTTGGATTTTCCATTCTTGCTAATTCCATCTGGAAATACACAGAAAATATGGTTAATAATAATGATAATAGTAATATTAATAATAATAGTAATACAAAAAATAATAATAAAGTAGTGATAATAATAATAATAATAATAATAATAATAATAATAATAATAATAATAATAATAATGTTAAAAATTATCTTCAAGTCTTTGAAAATGGGGATATTTGTATTTCTTTGTTCATTTATTTAAACAATATCACATGCAAAGAGAAGAAAATATGAACATACATAGATAACAGGAGAATAATATTTATTCCGCAGGAAGTCACACAATGGAATAGTCACCTCACTGATATAATTTTAAGGGAAGGATGTAGTATCCGGTCCAAGGTAGTCATGTTTACATAGGTCGATCGCTCGCGGTTAAGTTCCCGTACATTTTTTCTGTTATTTGACCCCTGCTGGCAATATGTATGATGATGACAATAAGTCATGGGGGGTGAGGGGGGCAAAAGCTCCCCTTCAACCTATTATTGTATCCCACGGCAGTCAAAATAGACGGGAACATGATTGCAAGCGTCCGCATAGTGTAAGGCGGGCGGTCCACCCGGTAACTACATTCTTGCCAAATTTGAATATAAGTTTCGCTTACTGAAATGAGGAAATTGATAAAAATACAACTTTGTGCAATCTGCCTGTAGATTAGAACACCATGTTTTGTACACTATGGTTATTCTCTCAGACCCCTATGTGCCCCCTGAGAAGTGCAAATGTACCCCTGGTTGGGAACCCTTGCCTTAACCCGTACAGGACCAGGGACGTCCTTTTAATCATATTCTGGCAGCTGTTAGACTATTTTATTAAACTTAGGAAGGACCTCTAGCCATATTATGAATTCAAACTATCTCAACCAATCCTTTTAGTTTATTCAGCTTAGGAAGGACTTCTAGCAATAAAAAGTCTTCAACCTATCTCAACTAACCATTTCAACTACCACAGATCCTTCCTAAGCTGCATAATATTGTTTAAATACAGCTAGAATAAACGATAACACGTCGCTGGTACTCAAAGGGTTAACTTTTTATTTATTATTATTATATTATTATTATTATTATTATTATTATTATAACTTCTGCACCGTCGCCATACTTTTTACTTCATTCGGACTACTGCTAATCGGTTTTATTCAGCTTAGGAAGGATCTCTAGCAATCATAAGGCTTCGAACCATCTCAATCAACCCTTTTAACTACCATAGATCCTTACTAAGCTGCATGAGTGTCTAAATATAGCTATAGAATATAATATAACAGACGTCGCTGGTATAGAAAGGGTTAACGTATTTACCCCTTCAGTGCGAAGACGTATTTTTAACTTCATTCTGGTCATCACGAGACTATTTTTTTTTAGCTTTCAATTTACCTCTAGGACTCAAAAGGGTAAATACGATCTCAATAAACCCTCTGAATAATATAGGTCCTTCTTAAACTCCGTAAATTCGTCTTATATTAGCCAGAATCAAAGTTAAAATGGCGTCATCGTGCTAAAGGGGTTAACATCTCAAAACCTATGGGGCTAAACATGAGGGAGAAGGGAGACCAACCAAAAACATCCCCTTAACTTAATTTAATGCATTCCGGCATATTTCTTATCTATATAAAGTCAACAAATCCATAATAATATACATAATCGGAGTCGTATAGCGTGTGTGTGTAGTCCATTCATCATAAATAGGACAGAAATCTTGAACCCTAACTTCTATAACCCAAGAAATAATGGAGTAATCAAGCTACTATTTCTACCATTTGGGAAGAGTCAGCCAGGGTGGAAACTTACAGCCCATTTGAGTTACAGAAGCTAGACATCGAGAATTCTGGCCCCCATAAAATTAAAAGACTATAGAGACTGAAACAAGCGAAGGTCGGTTTTGTTATCGTTAAGTATATTATAACTGGGTGTCAAACGAAAGTCGAGTCCATTATTTGTAGTCCTAATTACTGTATGTCAAGAAATAAATTAGGGTACGGTATATAGTCTTAAATATATCTTAGGAAGTGGTAGAAGGGTCAACACAATGCAATTTCCGGTCAATTTTCATGTATTCTCTCTCATAATAATGCAAGTCTTCAAACAAAATTGCTCTAGTATGACACTCTGTAAGAACTGGGTTGCTTATAATAATCTCGCGACCAGTACCGGGCCAGGTGAGCTCATACAGGTGTAACATGGTGGGAACCAGGATATTTTGTTTTCCTCCAAGCAGTAATTTCGCAGCATATACATTTAGTGGATTTTCCTTTCTTTCTGTTAGGCGAAGCATTAGATAGATAGATAGAGATAGAGAGATAGATATATAGATTTTGTGGTGCGATTTACTTTAATAGCGAGCACTTTACAGGTACCACCACAGACTTAGAATTTTGGTTTCCACGCATCCAACAGGAAGCTACACCTTTGTATGGACTTAATAGTATTGAAAACGATCTAATTAAGTTTGTATGTTGTTTTCGACGAGAATACAATAGCGCGATTGGGTCGATCATCGGGAATTCACCGCCTCTTTTGATCGTCGGTTTGTTTACATGATGACACTCGGGGTTAGTTACGTTTGCTGTTGTTATTTGCCCCCTATTGGCGAAGCATTATATATATACTGTACATACATATATATACATATTATACAGTATAAGGTGATTTAATTAAATAGCGAGCACTTTACAAGTACCACCACGGTGTTGGGTGAGAGGAAGGGCGCCGGTTAGCGGGTGAAAGAGGGGCATGGAAGCGATATATTTATTGCCATTACCTCGGGGATTGAGGTGCATGGCAACAGAAAGAAAACAAATATTGGAGTGGTTAACAGGCCATTGTTATATATATATATATATATATATATATATTGCACCAAGTGTGAGATACTTATATTATATATATATATATATATATATATATATATATATATATATATATATATATATATATATATATATATATATAGATTATATATATATATATATATATATATATATATATATATATATATATATATATATATATATATATATATATATATATATATATATATCTATCTATCTCACACTTGGTGCAAGCCCCAAGGTGCGGATTTGTATGTGTTAATGTACCGGTAAGTGAAAGTGTGTATTTGTGCCAGACTGTAGCCTACAATCGTACGAGCGCATGCTCTTGGTGCGAGTGTGTCTATTACAGTTTTAATTTAGTTACTCTTATTAAATCCGTTTTCGTTTAACATAATTCGAGCGAAAGAAAACTTATATCAGGCTGTTTTAGGAGTGACATAAATAAATGTTTACACCGTCACGCGTCTACATTAACTTACACTCACAAATACACACCCCTTCAGCAACATTTCTTATTGCATTGGGGCTTGTACTGAAGGATGAATAAATATACCGGTATGGTAAAACTACACAAGTCCTCCTTTTATACTTAGGTTAAGATTTTGGTTTTCTCCCTTTAGTGTTTTATTGGTGTTTATTGTTTAGTGTTTAAAATGTTGTATTATTTAGTGTTTATTGGCGTTGTGTTGGAAAAATTTACAGTATTTTTTCTCTATTCTGTTGCTCCTAATAGGTTAATATTATTAGTAGTAGCCTACAGTATGTATACGCGTGACGGTGTAAACATTTATTTAAGTCACTCCTAAAACAGCCTATGTTTTCTTTCGTTCAAATTATATTAAACGAAAACGGATTTTATAAGAGTAACTAAATTAAAACTGCAATAGACACTCACCCAGATCATGCACTCGTACAAACACTTTCACTTCCATTAACACAGACAAATCCGCACCCTATCGGCTACATCGCTCCTCAGAGTGTTGGGGCTTGTACCAAGTGTGTGATATATATATATATATATATATTAATTAAAGCGTCGGCTATCGTCCTGCTGGTCGATGGTTCGATCCCCACTGATAGACTAGAAACATATATATAAGACAATGGCCTTAATCACTCCAATATGCATTCTATCTGTTGCCATGCGCCTTGAACTCCGAGGGGATGGCAATAAATATATCGCTTCCATGCCCCTCTGTCACCCGCTAACCGGCGCCCTTCCTCCCACTCAACACCACTTTCATTTAGCCCGTATATACCTCTGAACTCCATCCCTCGTTACCGTTCAAGAAGACTACATCGGCCATATTCATTTTTTTTTGTCAAGGAATATAGTGTTCTATTGTTATGTTTTATGGTTTGAGTGAAGGGTTTACATTAACTTACCCATTATCCATAAATCGGAAGATACGGCGTCAAATGGCGCCATTTTATCGAGTGAATCACACGTTTAACACTAGGCAGGTAAATTGGATAGGCTTAAATGATGGGTTGAGGGCCCTCACTCCCCCTTGACTTATTGTCATCCTCATAACATAATTATATATGTCCTACTTTTCCTTTTAGGGGCGGGAAGTTAGGAATCCTCCTCCCCTTGTAACATTGTCCTACTCAACGAGACAGAGGAAGGGGTGAGGGAATGCGAAAGTGGTCCCGGACCTTGAGAATAGGAACATTAAATATAGTTTCTATTCGGGCTCTGTCTCGTGTCGGCCACCCCCAGCAATAGGGTATGTGCCTGAGTACATACATACATACATAGGCTACAATACATATGTTGATCTGTAAGGGCAAAAACAGGGTGCCGGTTCTTTGTTTTGGTGAGTATTGGCTATGGTGGGCGAGTCAAACTCGCGCTATTCATTGGGTGAATCTCATTTGAAAAAGCCTGCCGCATCCTACAAAACAAGGAGAAGGAGGTCAAGTCGATGGAATGCTTTGTTTACGGTCGGGACTATTATTTTCAATTATATTTTTAAGTGAAATAGAGTCTTTTCAAGTTGTTGTTAACGAAATTCCTCCATGCGGACTTTAATGACAAAAGTATAGCAAGCCTATTGGTCCCTATATTCCCTAATAAATTATTTCCAATAGCGCCGATTGGTATAAGTCTAGGACAGGACTAATACGGACCCCATCGATTCTCATGTGTCATGAGGTTAAAGTCGCACATTAATGACTAAGAAATGGACAAGGCTACCGTGGCTTACCTGTGAGAACCACCAAACCATTATTGCTCCTCCATCAAACACGGTAGTTATCAGCCACCACCCAACCCTATTATCACCTTTAAATTAAAGTGATGTCATTATCGAGTATAAATATACAAACAGTATGTAATTACCCAAGCAGCGGGGGTGTGGGGGCGGCAGCACCCACCCATAATACTAGGATAGGTTAGGTAAGGCTAATGTCTTCTTTACACTTTTAACCCCTCATTTTCCCTGAACTTCATAGCCCTCCCCACCAGTAGGGGGCGTGTTTTTAGATTATTGGATAATGGGTAAATACTCATTTCAGCTCCTCTTCAGTATAAAACAACACTATATCTTAAGGAAAAATAATAAAAAACAAAAAATTAAACTTACTGAAATCGCTGTCGGTCCAAAAAGTCAGGTTTACCGTTAAACCTTGGCCTCATTTAGGGTTCTCTGCCAGACTCATTAAAGGTACACTAATGATTTAATTAAGGGTTCATTCAAGTTCATTAATGGTCTCATTAAAATTTCCATATTGGTGTTCCGACGGGCTATTAAAGCTTCATTAAGTGTTCAATAATAGCCACATTAAAGTTTCATTATACGTTCACTAATGGCCTCATTAAGGGTTCACTGTTGCCATCATTAAATTGCGTCATTAGTTCTTTGATGTAATCGGTAAAGGTTCACTTACGACGTAATTATGGTTCCCTGCCGGTCCCAGTTCCCTCAGACACTTAGTTAGATAATTATGGTTCCCTGCCGGTCCCAGTTCCCTCAGACACTTAGTTAGATAATTATGGTTCCCTGCCGGTCCCAGTTCCGTCAGACACTTAGTTAGATAAAATAAGAGGTATTATTCTATAATTGCACCTATACGAGCTAAACAAATTATTATTCTATTTAACAGGAAGGTACGACGAGATAAGTGATGTGGTATAGGTGGCAATATGCGGAAATGGATTATAAAGGCATTCTGCCCCCCTCTTACCCCCTTACGAAAATCTACGGTTATTCACTCCACCCCAACTGAATTTCTACCGTTTTACCCAACCAGCGGGGGTGTGGGGGCGGCAGCCCCCACCCATAATACTAGGTTAGGTTAGGTAAGGTTGTTAGGTTAGGCTAATGTCTCTCTGAAACATTGTAAATCCGTGTCACATCTAGATTGATAGACTTTTGTCAGAGGGGGGGTGGAATGCCCTTATAATCCATTTCCGCATATTGCCACCTATACCACATCACTTACCTCGTTGTACCTTCCTGTTAAATACAATAATAATTTGTTTAGCTCGTATAGGTGCAATTATAGAAATTTACCAAATAAGACTTCACAGGCTATCGACTCTATTGGAGTATTAAGCCAGCACACTTCAAGTCAAGAAGAACGTCAGGATTGGAGCCCCTTTTCGAGAACTACCCGGTACTGTCCCTTCCCTCACACAGACACGCACACTTTGCCGGACGTCAACGCACTGACACCTCACACACCACCCTGTGACCGAAGCTACTCCCGGTTTCTGTATACCCTCGAAATAACTATATGACGATCCGAAGCAATAAAATGAACACTTGCGGATTTCAAGCTATAAGGAGGTTCGAGACGTAAACATCGCTATTAAACAGAAACACAATAATAATGCCGGTTTCTGATGGATAAAGATTTTTTTTTTTTTTTTTTTTTTCTTTTCTATATTCCAACTTACTTCCTCTCGGGCATAGGCTGAGAGCCTTAACATTCACCGCTTTACAATGAACAGTGAAGCCCGTGAGGTCTTGTTCCAGTTGAATTGGGTTTCATGTATTTATATATGTAGTACCGGTACAACCGCATTTTAGCAGGTAATTCTGCTAAATATCTATGTCTACAGCTTCAATTTCCTTATAGAACGCTCACAATTCATTGGATAGATATCTCGACCACATTCATAAACTTACGTCTGCCGCCGCACTCATGTTATTGTCGTGAACCTCTGGGCCCTCTTGCTGCCACTCGTTGCCGGAGTGTCTTCTCATTAAGGTATGTCCCATAATGGTGTGTTTTTTGCACTGTTACCCAACCACGGGGGTGTGGGAGCGGCAGCCCCCACCCATAATACTAGGATAGGTTAGGTAAGGTTGTTAGGTTAGGCTAATGTCTTCTCAAAGTAGATTCGATTTTTATAACATAGGCTAATTACTCATTCCACCCCAACTGGATTAGCAGTTAGCAGTTAGCAGTTTTACCCAACCAGCGGGGGTGTGGGGGCGGCCCCACCCATAATACTAGGATAGGTTAGGTAAGGTGGTTAGATTAGGCTAATGTCTTATATTCGCTATATACGCTTTTTACCCCTCAATTTCCCTATTCTTCATAGCCCTTCCCACTATCGGGAGCCGGGTTTTAGATTCTTGGATAATAGGTAAATACTCATTTCCATGAAATAATCTTATTATAGAAAGCTTGTAAACCATAAAAATAACAAATAAATAAAATCAAAAACTTAAAATAGCTGTGGTCGTCTCGTCAATATTGACCTTGGTTTCTCTTAAAATTACAGGCTCGCTATCGCACGCCAGGAAAAAAACTACATCTAAATGGCACGAAAGGTATTAACATTGGCAACGAAATGGGGCGAAAGGTGTTAAAATTGTCAAACTAATGGGCCGAAAGTCTTAAAATCTGAAAACTAATGGGGCTAAACACGAGGGAGAAAGGGGTCCAGAAAAACGACCCTTCTCCCCTTAAAAAGTTTTCGAAGCTATCTCGATTAGAATCGAACCTTCTCATTAATTCTTGACCTAATATTTACATTCGGAGGGTTCGTTTTGGTGTTCATAAAGGCCCAGGGTTCATGTTTTAGAGTTAAGGGAGCTCAGACGGTATTGTGCAGCATAATTTACTGGTTCGGCTCAATGGTTTAAGGAAGGGGTTTAGTTTGCTCTCTAAACCTCTATCAAGCTTAAAATAAACACCCACATGAACCCCCTTCGATATAAATTTGTACATTTATCGGTAGAAAAATGTCCCGGCCGAAGGCCGATTCCTCTTCAAATACAGGCTCGCTATCGCTCGCCAGGAAAAAAATCGAGACCTATATGGCACGAAAGGTCTTAATATTGGCAAAAAAATGGGGCAAAAGGTCTAAAATCGTCAAACTAATGGGGCGAATGCCTAGAAATCTCATAACTAATAGGGCTAAACATGAAGGAGGAGGAGGACTCGAAAAACCAACTGCCTCCCCTTAAACCGCATCTAATACTCGGTTGCAATCAGTTGTGCAAGATTTCCTTACACCCATACACGACCTATAGTCTATTCGTTGTAAGTAGGCGAAAAATCATGACCTCTAACCTCTGTAACTCAATAACGACTAGAGTAATCGAGCTAATATTGCTACCATTTGGGAAGAGTCCATGAATAGATGTGGAAATTTACAGCCAATTTGCTATAGCCCTTTTTGAGTTACAGAGGATAGAAGTCATGATATTTCGCCTACTTACAGCGAATCCTCTGAATTAAGATGACTAGTTGAAATGTAGAACGTCATGCTTGTAAAGAAGTGTACAGTACCTGTATGTGTGCAGGAAAAAACGCATCCCCCCCCCCCCCCCCACACACAAATTAAAAAAAAATCACACACACACACGACAAATTAAAACAGACATGTCTGGTAACTAAATATGATGTTTATCAGAAAAAATGGTAGCATTCAAGGACACTACAGCAGAACTCTTCTTACCTCTGACCAGGTATAGGCTATCCTAGTGTTTACTAGCCTATACCCCTTTGAAAGGATATTAGCCTAACCTAACAACCTTACCTAACCTATCCTAGTATTATGGGTGGGGGCTGCCGCCCCCACACCCCCGCTATTTGACATCTTTGACAGATTTTTGGTGTATTTTTCTGTGAAATCGGGGTTTTTCAAGTGTCTATAACGAAATTTCTCCATGCGGACTATAATGAGACAAATATGGCGAGTCTATTGGTCCCTATTTTCCCTAATAAATTGTTTCTAATAAGGCGGATGTAGTGTCCTTGAAAATTATCGAAAAAACGATTTCCATAATGAGAAGATTTATTGTAAACTTGTTTTGCAACAGTCAATAATTACTTGTAGTACTTTAGATATACATGTATACAAAGATTAGGCCTATTTACAATAGAAGGGTTTCAGGATGATAAGAGACCTAGGCCTACTATAGTATTGCGTCATATATGTTTTTGGGAACACATTAAGAACACATTTAGAACGAGTTCAACGTAGAGTTACCAAAATTATACCTAGCCTAAAAACAAACCATACGAGGAGCGTCTTAGAGAATTAAATATATTAACTTCAACCCAGCGCAGATTAAAAGGCGACTTAATTAAAGTGTTCAAAGGCATCGACAATATGAACTTAAAACCTCCCCTTAAAAGAGCGTGAATGACCGTGCTAATGTCCAGATCGTACCCGAGATACTACCAAGCCAGACCCACCATGCCTACAGGAGCCAATACCGGTACCTAAAACACGTGTTATGACCCGTAGTGCATCATGTAGGTCCTAGGCGTCACATTACCCGCAACAGCCAACCTTCCTTAAGGGGAGATATCCATTTGAGGGACTTTTTTCTTTACCCCCTTCTCCCTCATGTTTAGCCCCATTGCTTTTGAGATGTTAAGACTGTCGCCCCATTAGTTTGGCAATTTTAAGACCTTTCACCCAATTGATGTCACTTTTAAGACCTTTCGTCCCATTTAGGTGTCAATTTTTTCCTGGCGAGCGATAGAGAGCCTGCAATTTAAGAGGAATAGGCCTTCGGCCGGGACATTTTTCTACCGAAAAATGTACAAATTTATCTTGAAAGGGGGTCAAGGGGGTGTAATTTCAAGCTTGATGGAAGTCTAGGAAACCAACTAAAAACCTCCCCTTCAAAGAGCGTGAATGACCGTGCTAATGTCCAGATCGTGCCGTGATACTACCAAGCCAGACCCACCATGCCTACAGGAGCCAATATCAATACCTAAAACACGTGTTATGACCCATAGTGCATCATGTGGGTCCTAAGCGTCACATTACCCGCAACAGCCAACCTTCCTCAACCCTTACAGTACCAGGGAGGTCCTCTTCATCACATTCTGGGGCAACTAGACGATTTTATAAAGCTTAGGAAGGACCTCTAGCCATAATAAGGCTTCAAACTATCTCTACCAACCCTTTTATGGTCTTGGCCTTGCTCGGGGCCTTGGGGCTGTTCGGCCAGGCAGCTTGGGGAACAACAACAACCCTTTTACCCACCACCGATCCTTCCCAAGCTTCATAATATCGTCTAAATATAGCTAGAATGAAATAAACACACGTCGCTGGTACTCAAATGAAATAAACACACGTCGCTGGTACTCAAATGAAATAAACACACGTCGCTGGTACTCAAATGAAATAAACACACGTCGCTGGTACTCAAATGAAATAAACACACGTCGCTGGTACTCAAATGAAATAAACACACGTCGCTGGTACTCAAATGAAATAAACACACGTCGCTGGTACTCAAATGAAATAAACACACGTCGCTGGTACTCAAATGAAAGAAACACGTCGCTGGTACTCAAATGAAATAAACACACGTCGCTGGTACTCAAATGAAATAAACACACGTCGCTGGTACTCAAAGGGTTATCTAATTATAATTCAATACACGGGAAATACCTTGTCTGCAGCTTGATTACGGAGAGGGAACACACTTGTTAACGCAAAATCATAAGTATTTTTTACCTGAATTGAATGTTTGTAAGTTTTACTGATAGGTATTAAGGGGAGGTATTTAGTTTGTTCCCTAGACCTCCATCAAGCTTAAAATTATATCCCCTTGAGTCCCTTTCAAGATAAATTTGTAATTTTTTCGGTAGAAAAATGTCCCGGCTGAAAGCCGGTTCCTCTTAAATTACAGGCTCGCTATCGCTCGCCAGGATAAAAACGACACCTAAGTGGCACGAAAGGTTTTAACATTGACAGAAATGGGTTGAAAGTTCTCAAAATAGTCAAAGTAATGGGGCAAACGTCTTACAATTAGAAAAACAATGGGGCTAAACATGAGGGAGAAAGGAGTCAAGAAAAAAATCTCTCAAGTGGACATCTCCCCTTAAGGCAAGCGCAGGTTATCACGCATCTGACAACTAGGCGTGGAGACACATGTAGGCTTACCTCCCCCCCTCCCCACTCTTCCCCCCTCCCAACTCTTCCCCCCCTCCCCACTCTTCCAAACTCCCCACTCTCATCCCTCTCACTCCCTCATCTTTCTCTCTCTGATTCTCTCCATTTCTAACTATTCTATACATTTATTTAGGCGATTTCCAAGCCCCGGCAAAAATATTAACTTTCAACTGATACCATGTAGCCTACGCCAGATTGCCAGAGGGATCGGAGGGTGGGAGAAAGCCTTAATCTTTGCTATCCTGTCCTTTCACTTTTCCTTATTCTCAGGGTTATTATATCTAATTAAGGATTAAGTCCTGGCCATCTCACTGGGATCGAAATATCTGTGTGGCCAGTGAATACTATGTAAATCTCATTTCACGATCTTAATTTCTCCTACTTCCTCCCCCTCCTTTCCTTCTTTTCTTCCTCCTCCTCCCTCTCCTCTCCTCTTCCTCCTCTTACGCCGCCTCCTCCGCACCGCAGTCACACACATTATACCTAGCTTGCGAGGAAAAAAAAATACGAGAATCTAAAAGAACTAAATTTGTTTAGCCTAACCAAACGCAGATTGCGAGGTGATCTAATAGAGGTTTTCAAGATGTTTAAGGGAATCAGCAACCTAAATGTAAGTGATTACTTCACAATCAATCGATCAAACTTCACTAGAAACAATGGTTGTAAGATATAGGAAAGCTATTTCATTCTATTGAAGCAAAACACTTCCCACGCCAGCTTTAGCTGGAGGGAGTGGTGGGTGGGGAGGAGCCTTCTGCTTTACTATCCGTATTATTTTTTTACCTAGTAGTTATAGTCTATTCGCTGTAGGTAGGCGAGGAATCCAGTACCTCTAACCTCTGTAACGCAAAAACGACTAGAGTAATCGAGCTAATATTTCTACCATTTGGGAAGTCAGTCAAGGAATAGATGTGGGAAGTTATAGCCAATTTGCTCTAGCCCTTTTTGAGTTACAGAGGATATAGGTCATGAATTATCGCCTACTTACAGTGAATAGACTATAGTAGCTTTGCAGTGTAGATATCCAAACTGGGGCAGTTTGGATATCTACACTGCAAAGCTACTATTAGGTCTGTTGCAGTTTGTAAGTCCTTTGTAGTCCTTTGTATTCCTTTGTATTTCTACTTTCCGTTATAGACTACTAGCAATATCATTCACATTGTATAATTGTTATCTAATGGTATGCAATCGTAATTACACATATTTATATAATACATAATTATTGTTTGTGTTCTCGGTAAGGTCTCGTTGGCCTCTCCCCCTCCCTCCCCTCTTACCTTAAAGGGGAGGCAGACCGTTTTTCTGGACCCCCTTCTCCCTAATGTTTAGCCCCCACTAGTTTTCAGACCTCGGTGACAAAAGAGGTGAGGCGCTTTGATCACTCCAGTATAATATTCACACAGGATGCGTATTATGATATCATAAGTGCACTATTTAAGGGGATAGTGTCTGTTTGTTTGGTTTAATAATTCATTTATTCATATATTTGTTTCTGATAGTTTCCTCCCTAGACCTCCATCAAGCTTAGAAAAACACCCCCTAGACCCCCTTCAAGATAAATTTGTACATTTTTCGATAGAAAACTGTCCCGGCCGAGAAAAAAAAATCAGGCTTGCTATCGCTCGCCAGGAAAAAATAGTCACCTAAATGGCACGAAGGGTCTTAATATTGACAAAGAAATGGGGTGAAAGGTCATAAAATCCCTAAATTAATGGAACCAACGCCTATAGACTGAAGACTGAACATGTGTGGGTAGCTCACACGGTTTTAAAGTAATTTATGAATAGACCGTTTTCAATGCTGCGGCCAAACTATTCCACCCATTACTATTCTTTTGGTACCAAAACGTTCGGAATTGCGAGCCTCACCCAACTACGCAAACAGGGCTTTGATCATCCGTGTAGTTTTCAAGATGTGGAATTTTAAGTGTTTAGAGTTTTTTTCAAGATTGCCGGGAAGAAAAAAAAAACGTGTAAAAGCAAAACCTTTTCTATAACATTTGCGGAGCATTAGTAGTAGAGTCCATAAATACCAACGCCCAAATATTTTCTTTAAGTGGGAGAGACGGTATTTAAGTTTGGAATTTTTCGGGAAAACGGCTGCCACGGACCTGTTTAGCCGCCATTTCGGATGTTTACCATATCAAAAGTTGACCAATACAAAAACGCACCTTGTGTGAAAGTTTGGTCACGATCCAAAAAGCGGTTCTGGAGTTATTGCGTAAAAACCGGAGTGGAAAAATAATTTGGATGAATAAGTAGATTTACTATTATAATAGGGGTTCCCCGTAGGGGTCGAACCCCTAATAATAATAATAAGATAAATAGATAAATGTCATTAATTACGTACAGTAGTAAACATTGAAATGCGAGCCAATTTGAGACGTCTGTCATGACTCATGCGCTGGCTACAGCCAGCTGATCTGGCAGTCACTCAATGGGCCTGGGAAAATTAACTTCTCGAGCAGTCATGGGACAGTCAAACTCTGGACTATTGCGACCAAGGTTAGTTTTGTCTAATTTCTTATGATTTGTGGTTAAGTACTTCATACGGTGTATATTACAAATTCACAAGCAGCTGTTCAATTATCGTATATTGACAACGATCGTTTACTGGTTTCTTTCTACATACGGATGATATGGTATTGTTTTAAAGCGATTCTTATGTTACTATAATATACTGTTAGGCCTATTATTAATAAGTGCTTCTTGTTGAACTAGTTTTTCTGTAAGGTCTGGTAATTTGTCCACTATAACTTTGGTCCAATGCGGTAATACTAGTCTATCTGAATAAGTTTAATACTGAAAGGCGATATATATATGTGTGTGTGTGGGGGGGGGGGGGGGGGGGGGGTGTGTGTGTGTGTGTGTGTGTGTGTGTGTGTGTGTGTGTGTGTGTGTGTGTGTGTGTGTGTGTGTGTGTGTGTGTGTGTGTGTTCAATTAAATTCAAATATTCAATTCAATTCAAATAAGTTTTCAATTCAAATAAGTTTATTGTTATATAATTTTACATACCGGTACATCATGTTTTCATACATTACTTATTTATACAAGGCCATAGCCTAAAGCCGGTATCACACGAGAGATTTTATAGTCAACATTCGACGATCAAAATTTGTCTGGCAACATTTCTGGACTATTTTGTACTGGTATCGGAAACTACACCGATAACAGATGAACTTAGGTAACAAAAACATATCTAATGTTGACCTAATAAGCTGCCAGACCAGTGTTAAGGATAAATGTCGAGTGAAAAAGCGCTCGTGTGATACCGGCTTAAGTCTATCTATAGCCTACATGCATTCATTAGAAATACATCGGACAGCAATGAATTTGTGCACAAGAGCGATTTCGGTATTTTTCTTGGTTCTAGGTTTATTTCATCATTACTATCAATTTTGTATAGTAATATAAAAGTAGCCTATAGGGACAAATTACAGTTAGGCGAGACTTTGTCGGCTTAGGGTCCTGGGTTAGGTAACTTAGGTTGTACCCTTACAAATATTGTTTGTATATCCTTTTAAGAAAATGCCTGAATACTGTACTTAAAAGTACTGTATCCCCTTAAAAAATACAGTGCCCCTCCCCCCCCCCCCCTCCCCTTTTAAGCATAGCTCTTACATCTGATATATACTGCATTTTATCTGAAATATAATAAATATACAGAATATGATGTGAATTATGGCGCCCCTCGTATATATCAGCCCCCCACCCCCCCCCCACCCTTAAGCCTGAGCTTGATACAACACTGAATACCAATGCTAACTGATATATTTGACTATAGGTTGGTGATTTGGTCAATGGTTTTCGCTCACGATCGAAGACAGTTGTTTGCTCCGATTGACGTCGGAGCAACCCAATCTCGGCAACGGATTGTCCAGATTGCAGTTGGTTGGCCAGATTAGTGCTCGTGTGATACCCGCTTTAATGAGACGGAAGGCTTTCTTTTCTATCTTGTCTAGAAGTACTGTGTGAGAGGATCCTTCCCACACGTGTGAACAATATTCAGTACATGTACGCACTGTGTCCCTGTACAAAGAAAGAATCTGCGCAGGGGTAAAGAAACCCCGGAGGCGATTGAGCACACCTAGTTTCTGGGAAGCTGTTTTAGCAAGAGTGGTAATGTGATCTTTCCAAGAGAGATCTGAAGAAAAAGAGACAAGACACGTTATCTTTATCAAAAATCTTATTATTGTTAGCCCTAAAACAGCTTGATCTAGGTTTTCTTTCCCTTGAATTATATTGGAAGAAAACGGAGTTTATTGAATAACTAAATTAAACCCGTAATAGCCGCCCACTGGATGCACTCGTACGATTATACACTCAAACTTAATACACAAACTTTCACATACATTTACACGCACAAATACGCACTCTTTCGGTAACATTCCTCCCCAGGGTGTTGGGGCTTTTACTAAAGTGTGAGTAAATAATAAAGAAAAGACACTTGCCTAAACAACACTCCAATATTTTATTATAGGAGGAACCGGCCTCTGGCTGGGACATGTTTTTTACCGAATAATATGCTAATTTATATTTAAAGGGGTATTTTTGGGGTTTTATAAAGCTTGATGCAGGTATAAGGAACAAATTAAAAAAAAAAAGAAAAAAGCAACTGTAGCCTATTTCTTTGAAACTCTAATTCAAAAGCTGTCCGATTGGAGTAGCCGCGGTCAAAAAATTGAAAACCGTTCCAATATCAAGATGCGAATTAAGGGGAGACAGACCGTTTTTCTGGACCCTCCTTCTCCCTAATGTTTAGCCCCAATAGTTTTGACATTTTAAGACCCCGCATCCCCTAGTTTTGCTTAATAATAGTATAGATTAATTATTCAGATCCATACATTTTTTAAATTTAACTCTCTCAAAATAGTTAGAGTCCCTACGAATTCCAGCAATTATTTAGCCAACCTACCTATACATACCTACCCTACCAAATAATAATGATAATTCAAATTTAGTTTTTGGTGAATAGCAGAGTATTGGATAAGGTTTTTAACAATTCCTTGCTTAGCTTAATGCTTACTTTAATAACAACGTTCTAGACCTTCAAAGTTTTGACAACTTCCTGTGTGACTTACCCTGCCCTTCCTTCCTACCTCCCTCCTCCCTCATATATTTTACTTTAAACTTATCTAGCAAAAGTATCAACATCCACTCTAGTGAACTTTCGCTATTTAGTTTATTCGGCTTAATACTATTTATCTACATAAAATAGACACCTATCACTATTTTTGTCTATTACAACCATAGACGGTGCTATTACATATTATTTGAACATGATGTTGAATTTATCAGTTGCTGTTTACCTTGAAAAATCATGATTGAACCGAAACCAGCGTCGGAAAAGGCATAAGATTCGGATGCATAAATGTAAACGGATGGGGAGTGGGAAAACTGGAAGATATGTGCAAGGAGATAAACGAATGGAATATGGATATAGTGGGGGTAACGGAGACGCAACTGCGGGAAAGGAACGAAATGTGTACCGAAACGCACAAAATTATTGGGAAAGGACGGAGTAAGTGGAAAAAGAAAGGTGGGGGGGGGGAATAGTGAAAAACGGGTTGGATGTTGATATGGAGGAGGTAAATGTTGGTGACTCGGAAATGAGCGAGGATATCATGGCGTGGAACCTGAGCGAGGATATCATGGCGTGGAACCTGAGCGAGGATATCATGGCGTGGAACCTGAGCGAGGATATCATGGCGTGGAACCTGAGCGAGGATATCATGGCGTGGAACCTGAGCGAGGATATCATGGCATGGAACCTGAGCGAGGATATCATGGCATGGAACCTGAGCGAGGATATCATGGCGTGGAACCTGAGCGAGGATATCATGGCTTGGAACCTGAGCGAGGATATCATGGCATGGAACCTGAGCGAGGATATCATGGCGTGGAACCTGAGCGAGGATATCATGGCGTGGAACCTGAGCGAGGATATCATGGCATGGAACCTGAGCGAGGATATCATGGCATGGAACCTGAGCGAGGATATCATGGCGTGGAACCTGAGCGAGGATATCATGGCGTGGAACCTGAGCGAGGATATCATGGCGTGGAACCTGAGCTACAGAGTGAGAGGATTCTGCTAGTAGTGTGCTACATGACTGTGGAAGGCCCGAGTGCAAGACACGACAGACAACGATAGGAAATATGGAGTGGTGAATTCACTAATACACGAAAGGATGGAAGAGCAGGTGATTGTGATGGGAGACATGAATGGCCATATTGGTATCCTAGGCGAGGAGACAAATAACAATAGCTAGCTGCTACTAGACTTTGCTGAGAACAATATGGAAATTCTGAATCAAACAATAGCTGAGGGTAGAGTAACTTGGAGTGGAAGATGGGGTGAGTCAGCAATTGATTATATCCTGGTAAATGAGAGAGCAAGAAAACATGTACAGTATATGTGGGTGGACGAGGAGCGTAAAGTAGACATAATGAGTGACTGCAATGTGATGATGATGGAATATATGTGCATGAGAGAAGGGAGGGTTGAGGTCCCTAGGGACCAAGGAACAGGGTGGAAGCTCAAGAGCGCAGATTGGGTACTATTCAGGGAGGATCTGGAGCAAGAGACATGGAGAAGTGAGGGGAGTGTAGAGGAACTGAATGAAATGCTAGTTAAAACTGTAAGACGAGTGGCCTTACAATGGGTAGGAAGAAGAAAGACAGGCAGAAGCAAAAGAGTGCGGAAAAGGTGGTGGAGTGATGAGATAGATAACGCAAGAAAAGAGAGGAAGGAATGTAACAGGAAGTGTAGAAGACTGAGGAAGAACAAAGACAACAGTGAGAACGAGAGGCAAGAGTACAATGAAGCCTGGGAGGAGTACAAGAAGAAACAAAAGACAGTGAAACACATGATCAGAAAGGCGAGAGCGAAAACAGAAAAGGAAATGGTAGACGAACTAAGAGCAAAGGGAGAGGAAGGGGGTAGAGAATGGTATGCTTTCCTGAGAGGTGACCAAGTCAGAGAGAGAGTGAATGTAGAAGAGCTAAATGTAAATGGTAGGTTATTAAGGGAAAACACAGAGAAGGCACGAGCGATAAAAGAATTCTGGGAGAATGTAGGCGGTGCAAATGAAAGGGAAGACAGAAATGAAGTGTATCTGGAAATAGAAAGAAAGATAAACGAGAATATGGATGAGGAAATAAGCAGAGATGAGATAGCTAAGTATGTAAAACGGTTGAAAACAGGAAAGGCTGCGGGGCTGGACGATATCCCATATGAGTTCTACAGAGAAGGGGGAAAGGGAGTGATAGAAGGTATGTATATACTGTTTAAAAAGATATGGAATGAAGAAAGAGTCTCTAGCAAGTGGAATGAAAGTAGAGTGACCCTGCTACATAAGGACAGGCACAAGAGTGAGCTAAAAAACTATCGCCCAATCAGACTGACACAGTGGGGAAGGTGTTCTGTGGGATCATGAACGAGAGGTTAAAAGAGATATGTGAGAGGAATAAGGTGATGGGAGAAGAGCAAAATGGGTTCAGGAAAGACAGAAGAGGTGAAGACAACATGTTCGTGATAAGGGAGGTGATAGAGAAGTGGAATAAAAGTGGAAAGAAGGGATACATAGCGTTCCTGACATAGAGAAAGCATATGACAGGGTGAATAGGTATAAGATGAGTAAGGTGTTGGAGAAGGTGGGAATGAGCAAGAAGGTTGTGACCATAATAAAGAGTATGTATGAGAGCACAAGAGGGAAATACAGTCTGGGAGACATCGAGACGGAATGGGTGAAGAGCAAAAGAGGAGTGAGACAGGGCTGTGTACTATCACCGTGGCTATTTGGGAAATATACTGAGGAGTTGGCAGTGAGAGTTGGGAATAGGGATCAATGTGGGAGAGAGGGTACTGAACATATTGATGTATGCCGACGATGTGGTAATTATGAGCGAAAGTAAAGAAGACCTGCAAACTTTGCTAGATGTGGTGACTAAGTACGGTGAGGATTTCAATGTTAATTTCAGTAGCGAAAAGAGTCAAGTGCTTGTGGTGAATGGAGGCGCAGAAGACTAGGATGAAATCTGGTCGCCTTGGTGGTAGGACTATAAGGAGAGTAAGGGAATATAAATACCTGGGAATGATAATGGACGAGAAAGGGTGCGATAGAACCAAGAATGCGAGGTTGTCAAGAGCGAATCAGTGGGTGGGAAGGCTGGGCAGTGTAGCAAGGACAAGAGCAAATAAGTATGAAGTGGTAAGAGGAGTATGGAAGGGAATGGCTGTACCGAGTTTGATGTATGGGCTAGAAACCATGAAATGGACGGCGAATGACCTGGCGAAATTGGAGGTGACCCAAAACAAAATTGGTAGAATGGCCCTGGGTGCCAACAAGCTCGCAGCAGTGGAGGCCATGAGAGGAGAAGCAGGGTGGAGCTCCTTCGCCGAAAGAACAGCGAAGGGAACGCTGAGATACAGGGTAAGACTAGAAAGAATGGACGAGAACAGATGGGCACGGAAGGTGTATGAATGGACAAAAGAGGAGAGCAAGTGGAATAGGATGTGTGATAAGAAAATAGAGGAGCATGGGATGCGTGTAATAATGATAGGTGAGAGTATGAGAACGTGGAGCTCGGGGAAGTGGAAAAATTAGATAAACACGCGGGTCAAAGATAAGGGTAGGGACGAGTGGATGGAAAGAATGAGGCAAAAGAGTTCACTAGACTGGTATATGGCAAAGAATAGTCCAAGAAGTGAACTTTTCTATGATGGTAGAATGGGGAGTGAGTTGCTGTTCAAGGCGCGAACTAAATCCCTGGAGGTGAACAACCGGACATACAGGGTGGAACAATGAGGGTAGTAGGGTCTGTAGAATGTGCGACGGGGGAAGGGATGAGACCATCGAGCACATACTGCTAGAATGTGATAAGTACGGGAGGGAAAGAGAAATTATGATCAGTGCAGTGAGACAGGAAGTAGGAGAGGTACAGAGGAACGGGTTGATAGAAGTTATGCAATGGGACCCTCTGCGTATGGTGCTATTCCTGCTAGGTCTAACCACGATAGATAAGTGGAATAACACAACCATTGAGAAGGTAAAAGGCTTCCTGGAGAGAATGTGGTTGAAGAGAAGCATATAGTGGTAACCTAGGCAATCTAATTGCCATCCCTGGAGAGAGAGCCGATCCTAAGGCCACACCTTTGATCCGTTCAGGGTGACTCTCACACCAAGACCAAGTGAACAAAGATGGCAGGGTTACTTGTGCCTGCCCATAAAGCTTTACAATCAGTTACCAAGTCAGAGCTAACTTCCACAATGTATTAACATCCTGGACAGACAGCAATATACCACTAAATCATACACATATCACCACAAAACAGATAGGAAAATATTATATTAATTACCTCGGTATTTGAAATTATGCAAATGAGTAAAACCATTATAATATGATAATGGATTTTTTCGTATCTGGCAAAGTTGTCAACATTTTCGGAATTTTCGGAACATAATATTTATCCTGTTAATAATAGACATCTATCACTATTTAAATTTAATACAACCATAAACAGTGCTATTACATATTATATGAACATGATAAACCATCGTCTAGGCCTATACCGTATATGTAATCGTACACATAAAGCTTATCTTATTAAACTCAGAGACTCGGACAGACTCCTCATTCGAAGTAGGCTAGGCTATATCAAAATATGATGTATGGATTTGATCTCTGTGATAGAAACTTACAGTACTGTATATATATTTAATGAAAATACATAATTGAACCTGTGCCGCTTCCCGAGTTTGTTTTTAGTTTGTTAGCAGCTTGTGGCCTGAGCTGCTCAAATTCTGAGCAAACTGCAAATATAGGCCTAGGCTAGGACTAGCCTAAATACCAAGAAGAAAATTCGGGAAACAATATTTCATTTTGAAATTCGAATAGGCCTATCAATAATCGAGCTGTTGTCAGCAGAATGTACAGAAAATGAAGAGGAAAGAAACAAAGTTGGGGTCCTTGGGGACATAAGGTGGGAGGAAATAAAACAGGAGGGGTAAGGGCATTATTGGCAGTGCTATTAGGCAAGGCCTAGGCTACATATTATTTGAACATGATATATGACCATAGACGGTCGTTCCTTTAAATCATCATCCATACCAATCACGAAAAATATAGGCCTAGGCCTAATAGGACTAGAAAAAAAATGATTAATGGCGACGTTCAGTTAGTGCAAAATATTGTGTTCTTTTTTCATGCATAAAACTTATTTTCCGGAAATTAAAACCTTTATGAATAGGTTAGCCTTTAGGCTAGGCCTAGGCTATCTCACAATTTTTGGGATGGATGTAGTTACCGGGTGTACGGTCGTTATGTTTACATAGGGCGATCGCCGCGGTTAACTTAAGAACATAAGAAAATGGGAGTCTGCAGAAAGCCGATTGGCCTAAGCAAGGCAGATCCCTGTCCCACACAACCCCAATTACAAAGCCCAATTATAGGCTCAACACTCTAATACCCTGAGGATCATCTTACCAAAACGGTTGGAGATTAACGCAGGATTACGGGGGTCTGCAGAGCGCTGATTGGCCCAACCCTGCTGATCCCCTTTCACACCCAACCCTTCTCGTCCATATGCTTATCCAATTTTATCTTAAAGCTCCCTATCGTTTTTAATCCCACTATAGCACTTGGTAGTCCATTCCACCCATCTACAACTCTGTTACCAAACCAATATTTGCCTATATCTTTTCTGAAACTAAATTTATCTAATTTGAAACAATTGGTACGAGTTCTTTCGCTATCACTGAGCTTTAGTACATTTGTCATGTCCCCTTTGTTAATCCCACTAACCCACTTGAACACCTATCATATCCCCTCTAAGTTTCTAACTCTGCGTCTCTCTAACGAATGTAAGCCTAATTTCTTCAACCTTTCTTTATACGGAAGATTTCTAATATATATTATGGATCATTTTTGTCATTCTACGCTGTACTCTCTCCAATGAATCTATGTCCATTCTGTAATAAGGACACCAAAATTGAACAGCATAATCCATGTGGGGTCTCACTAATGACAAGTAAAGTTTTAAGATAACATCAGCAGTTCTGTTACTCACACTCCTAGAGATGAACCTGAGAATCCTGTTTGCCTTGTTTCGAACGCTTATACACTGTTGTCTAGGCTTCAAATCATTGCTAACAAACACACCTAGATCTTTCTCACAATTCTTGTTTTCTAATTCCATATTAGCTAGTTTATATTTAACATTTGTATGCATCTTCCCTATCTTTAATACCTTGCATTTGTCAATGTTAAACTTCATCTGCCAATTTACTGACCATTCGTGTAAGGTATCTAGATCCCTTTGGAGGCACTCTATATCTCTATCTGAATCAATTTTTTTTGCGTTTATTTTTACGGCAATTTTTTCGGTTATTTGCTCCCTGCTGGCAATACAGTATAGCCTAATTATATGATGATGACAATATGTCATAGGGGGGTGAGGGGGGGGCAAAGCCCCCTCAACATATTATTGTATCCAATGGCAATCATAATAGATGGGAACATGATTGCAAAGGTCCAACGCCTCCCCCGCCGCTGTAATGTTTACATTTGTCGTTCGCCGTAGTTAAGTGCGCGTCTATTTTGACGGTGATTTTTTCCGGTAATTTTCCCCCTGCTGGCAATATATATGATGATGACAATATGTCATGGGGGGTGAGGGGGGGTTTTGCCCCCCTTCAACATATTATTGTAACCAAAGGCAGTCAAAATAGACGGGAACATGATGGCAAAGGTCCGACTCCAGTGTAAACAATGATAGTGGTACGCCCGCTCTTAACATTCTTGCCCAATTTTTTTGCTTGGCCTAAATTTGCTGGACAATATGATTGTATAATAGGCCTAATATATATATGTACAAATCGCACCACAGGTTTTGTGTTTTCTATTATTTTGTTTTTCTTTGTTTGCCTAGTGATTTAGGCCTAGGCCTATGCCTTAAATCAATATTTAACCATTGGGCTCGCTTTGTCAAGCCTCCCGACGCTGTCGGACGAAAGCGGTTAAATTATGCCGATGAGCAAGGCTAGGCTATAATGACTGATTTCAAATAAAGTTTGTGTGGTAAGTAATCTCCTCATAACATGTATTTATAAGTAATCTCCTCATAACATGTATTTATAAGTATTCTCCTCAAATAATATGTATTTATTGGATATATTTGGGGGGAAATTGGTACTTTATGGGTGACTGGACGAATGTGGAACAAAGTGTGGTACCGTCCCTGATGGTACCACACTTTGTAGATGTGGAAATTTATAGCCAATTTGCTCTACCCCTTTTTGAGATACAGAGGTTAGAGGTCATGATTTCTCGCCTACTAAAAGTTAATAGACTATAACAGTACCGGTATGTGTTTTCATCACACAAATTTGTGCATCAATTAGGCCTAGCTTACACTAGGTTTTGGCTGGCATAGGTAGCCTACTCTTAGCTTAATTAGGCCTGCCATAAGAATGATACGACATTAGACCTAGGCCTATGAAGACAAAAATTATCATCCTTTTTTAATAGATGCCTAATGGTGTTTTAAGCACATGTTAACATGTATAGGCCTATTGCCTCAATAATTACTTTGTGTGTCATAAAGAGCTATACAGCAGACGAATTTGTCATGGTCGCGGGTTATGTTATCGATATTGGGTAGAATGTAGAGTTTGGGCGTACCGCCAGCCTTGCTTACACTACGTCGGACGCTTGCCAATTGCCATCATGTTCCTGTCTATTTTGACTGCCTTTGGATACAATAATATGTTGAGGGGAAGCCCCCCTCACCCCCCTATGACATATTGTCTTCATATATATATATATATATATAGGCCTATTGCCAGCAGGGGGCAATGCCCCCCAAAAAATCGCCATCAAAATAGACGCAAACTTAACCACGGCGATCGACAAATGTAAACATGACGGCGGCGGCGGTAGGGAAGGCGTCGGACGCTTGCATTCATGTTCCCGTCTATTTTGAATGCCATTGGATACAATATGTTGAGGGGGGGCTTTGCCCACCCTCACCCTCCCATCACATATTGTCATAATAATATATATTGCCAGCTGGGGGCAAATAACCGAAAAATTTGCCGTCAAAATAGACGCGAAGTTGACCGCGGCAATCGCCCTATGTAAACATGACTACGGTACGCCCGGAATCTACATCCATCCCTCGATATTTGTGTACTGGTACCCTATGTCCGGGTCACCAGCGTTGAGCCGTAAGGGAGCTTTCGGATCGTACGACTGTTAGTGAATCCAGGCCTTGGCTAGCCCCTGGGCGGCAATAAAAAAAAAGCTGTTTACTGTACAGTCTAAGCTAAGTTACTGCTTAGGCTATTAGCCTAGTATTAGGCTAATGTGAGGGGGGGGCATTGCCCCCCTCACCCCCCTATGACATATTGTCATCATCATATATATTGCCAGCAGGGAGCAAGAACCCAAAAAAAATCGCCGTCAAAATAGACGCGAACTTAACCACGGCGATCGACAAATGTAAACATGACGGCAGCGGTGGGGGAGACGTCGGACGCTTGCATTCATGTTCCCATCTATTTTGAATGCCATTGGATACCGGTACAATAATATGTTGAAGGGGGGCTTTGCCCACCCTCACCCTCCCATGACATATTGTCGTCATCATATATATTGCCAGCTGAGAGCAAATAACCGACAAATTCGCCGTCAAAATAGACGCGAAATTAACCGCGGCGATCGCCTTATGTAAACATGACAACCGTACGCCCGGATTCTACGTCCATCCCTCGATATTTGTGTACCGGTACCCTATGTCCGGGTCGCCAGCGTTGAGCCGTAAGGGAGTTTTCGGATCGTACGACCGTTAGTGAATCCAGGCCTTGGCCAGGGCTGAGCGGCAATAAATAAAGCTGTTTACTGTACAGTCTAAGCTAAGTTACTGCTTAGGCTATTAGCTTAGTATTAGGCTAATTGCCGCGGTAAGATCCTGTGTAGATGTGAAAATTTACAGCCAATTTGCTCTACCCCTTTTTGAGATACAGAGGTTAGAGGTCATGATTTCTTGCCTACTAACAGCGAATAGACTATAACAGTATGTGGTTTCACCACACAAATTTGTGCATCAATTAGGCCTAGCCTACATTAGGTTTTGGCTGGCATAGGTAGGCTATTCTTAGCATAATTAGGCCTCCCATAAGAATGATACGACATTAGGCCTAGGAATATAAATACAAAAATTATCATCCTTTTTTTGTAGATGCCTATTGCCTCAATAATTACTTTGTGTCATAAAGAGCTATACAGCAGACGAATTTGTCATGGTCGCGGGTTGTGTTATCGATATTGGGTAGAATGTAGAGTTCGGGCGTACTGCCAGCCTTGCTTACACTATGTCGGACGCCTGCCAACATGTTCCCGTCTATTTTGACTGCCTTTGGATACAATAATATGTTAAGGGGGGCTTTGCCCCTCCTCACCCCCCTATGACATATTGTCATCATCGTATATATTGCCAGCAGGGGGGCAATAACGAGAAAAAAAATCGCCATCAAAATACACGCGACCTTAACCACGGCGATCGACAAAAGTAAACATGACAGCGGCGGCGGTGGGGGAGGCGTCGGACGCTTGCATTCATGTTCCCGTCTATTTTGAATGCCATTGGATACAATAATATGTAGAGGGGGGGCTTTGCCCACCCTAACCCTCCTATGACATATTGTCATCATATGTATTACCAGCAGGGGGCAAATAACCAAAAAATTCGCCGTCAAAATAGACTCTAAGTTAACCGCGGCGATCGCCCTATGTAAACATGACAACCGTACGCCAGGAATCTACATCCATCCCTCGATATTTGTGTACCGGTAGCCTATGTCCGGGTCGCCAGCATTGAGCCGTAAGGGAGTTTTCGTATCGTATAACCGTTAGTGAATCCAGGCCTTGGCTAGCCCCTGGGCGGCTATAAAAAAAGCTGTTTCTTGTAGAGTCTAAGCTAAGTTACTGCTTAGGCTATTAGGCTAATCGCCGCGGTAAGATCCTGTGTAGTGGGAGGAACTGTTTTTCAGATGCCTATTTACTAAGAAACATTGAACAATATCGTTAACCTAACTTAACCAAAACCTAAACTAACCTAATCTAATATATTAGTGGACTATTTATGAATGTAAAACTATATTTAAACATTACCAAATTATTGAGATATATTTGTATTTTTTACTATTGTTAATGTCTTGTCATGTTGCAAATTTGATTTTAAATAATATTTTGACATTTAACATGTAGTTTCTTTATTCATGCAGAGTTTAGTAAAATTTGCCAGAACGTCCCGGACTTCCCAAACTTGACTACTTCCTTTAACGTGACGATAGTGCGTTGTTATATGTGCGATTGGTTTGCTTGGGAAACAGATTAACTTGCTCATGTAGTGATGTACACCCTATGTGGTGGATTGTGTTCTTTTATTTAATAATTTTCATTTTAGTAAGCGTTGTTTCCACATAGCGATTTTGATAATTTAATTTGACTTTATATTGTCCTTGTCCCAATTTTGGTTTGTTTAGTTTGCAAGTTTTACATTTTAATTAATATGTGCAGGTCCACTCGCTACACAGGATTATACCATATATACACTGTACTGTATATACTGTATATATATATATATATATATATATATATATATATAAAACATATATACTGTAGCCTATATATACAGTATATATATATATATATATATATATATATATATAAAAATATATAAAAATATATAAGTAGGCTAGGCCTAGGCGACTAATAGTCCAGCGGAAATGTGGTGGAACCTCCTTTTGCGGTATGGATGATGTTTTTTTGATGATTCTGGTACTCAGGCATGTCCTAAGCAGGAATCCACCGGGTGACACTCTGGCACTCTTGGGGAATTGAGTCAAAAACAAAATGGCCACCATACACCATAGATGCGAACTATAAAATCCCCATAACTTTGTTAATTTTTAACATAGAAA
Organism: Paralithodes platypus; assembly: GCA_032716605.1. Classification (NCBI taxonomy): domain Eukaryota; kingdom Metazoa; phylum Arthropoda; class Malacostraca; order Decapoda; family Lithodidae; genus Paralithodes; species Paralithodes platypus. The sequence continues at coordinate 26,377,207 of CM064515.1, forward strand.
GGTGATCTTAGTGTCTACACCCATGTTTTTCAGGTCAAGGAATCCATTTGTGTCCACTAAATGTACATAATTATGTTTAATTCCCACCATACTCCCACCAATTTACGATATTTCGACCTAAACATAATACTGTACTTTTTTCTTTTATAACATGAACTCCATCACAGAATTGATCTCTTCCTTTACTTTATTAACAACATAGGTTTGGAGCAACTGTTTTTATTATAAATCAGTATCAAATCTTTTTGAACTCAGATGGTCGTGTCAATACCAGTGAGGAAATATTTTATTTCAATCAGCATCAATCACTCTCAAACATAGCACATCATCCGTACCTAACTAGTTTGCGAGTAATAACAATTGTCCTCTCATTCATGGATGGAATTTCAACATTTATTGGACAACCTATAGATCTGAAAGACTGAAAGTAACACAGATATAGAACATAAGTATTACTGTACAACAATACTACAGATCACAAATGAGCCTGTCAATACAGATAGAAAATGGCTGCTTAAAAAAAAAAATTACTCTATTGACTGACATAAGCATTTGTCTTTCGTTCATAAATCATCAGCATATTTCTTTAGTACTGTTCAGACATATGTCCATCTTTGCTCACAAGTAACACACTTATATAACGGTGATTTAGTTTTCTACGGAATGAAATCCCCCAAAACAAGTCCTTCATACGATATCCAAATCCTCAATAGCCATATTTTCATCTTCTCCTTCCTGTGTTGTGGAGCTAGTTTGAACATTGTAGCATTCTGCCCCAGCATGACAACTGCAAAACATTGAGCATGACATTTGGGCACTCACGCAACTGCATCTACCAGTAGAACCAGTAGTCATGAGGCATAACTCTGGTATCTGGAATGGTATATGGTCTGACATGTACATAGAATCTATATATTCATGAGGTATGGACATGAAGCAGGAGGTCTCGTCGGACTTACACTAAAATCATCAGCTGTCACTACTTGGGCACTCAGTCTCCATGTCTGCAGTCAACTTTGCATGGATGTTGCAGCAATGAAAGACAACCAGAAGGAGAATGTGACAATAACTCACAAGGAGGAGGGCAAATCTCGTGTCAAGGATGATGCCACCGATAGAGAGAGGATCAGGGCTACACTGAACATTATATATCCATCCTTTAGATCCAACAAGCCATCCCAAAGGTTTGGTCAACATTTCTAATGGCTTGATATCTTCCAGCAATGCGAATGTAGATAGATCACTCAAGATGGGGAAACAGCAGAGGATAGACTTTGAAGCAGGATGGCTGGCTAATTTTCATAACCCCTTGAAGAAGAGTGTGATAACCATGGCTGCCAACAAGTAATCTATCAAGATTGATGGTACACCTGTATACGACACAGAATTAATATATACCAGTCATCGGCCTTCAGCAGTCCAGAGACCTGAACATCAAAACGGTTCTTACATACGAGTTGTCTGCTGTCCCTCCTGCACTCTTCGATGAAAATGGAGACATGAGATCACAGACAAAAGCTACATTAAAAAACAAGTTACAGGTTGAGGTATCAAGTCGTCACACCAGCTCTCCAGATGCAATAATCATTGATGGATATGCCCTGCTTTGGAGTGTCCGATGGCCAGCCAATGGTACGGTTAAGGACTCTTTGAAGATTTCTTGGGAAGTCTCAAATACTACCTGCAAAAGTGTAGAGTACATCTAATATTTGACCGATATCCACCATCAAGTATCAAAGGTGCCACAAAATCAAACCGTGCTGGTAAAAATGCAAGCCGAAACATCAGCTAACACTCCATACGCCCCTCCCGGCACAGAATGTTGTGTTAACAGTGACACACAACAAGACTCAACTGATTGCCTTGATAAACCAATACCTAGTTGATCATCTGAAAGGAAACACTAATGAACTTGTTGTCACAGTTGAAGACCCAGTTCCTGTATCTATCACAAATGGGCAACTGAGGAGACTCGATGATCTTCGTAACACTCACGAGGAAGCTGATGTTATCATAGTGAATCAAGTAGTGTACCGGTACTTGGCAGTCAGGGGCGCATCCCAAATCTCGGTGGTTTGTGAAGATACTGACGTCTTTGTTCTCTTCATTCACTTCTACTCCAAAGAGAAACTCACTTGTGCTATGACAATGCAGAGTCCCGCAGGCCGAACCATAACTGACATAAAAGCAACAGCAATCAAACACGAGAACATCACAGAATTCCTTCCCGGAGTACATGCACTGAGCGGTTGTGACCGCACCTCTTTAATTTAAGTCATAGGAAATGCAACTGCTTTGAAAGTAAAGTACAGCAGGAAGACCCTGAAGTTGTTAGGTGTTCAAGATGTCAATATGGATGATGTGGTCACTGAATCAACACTGTTCATGCCAGCTTGTTATGGATCAAAACCCTGTGGAAATATCTGAGATGCGACATGCTGTATGGATGACATAAATGGCAAACCTGAAATTATCAAATGCTCCGAAACTGAAGTCTCTTCCTCCCACATCAGCTGCTTTTACAGAACACTTCTACCGAGCCCATTACCAGACTATGATATGGAAGTCGTCCCTCTGTAGTTCTCCCCCTGATGCTGCTGATCCAGTGAAATATGGGTGGACCAAGAAGAATGACCAGCTGTTTCCTGTGATGCTACCAGAGGTTTCTCAAGTGCCAATTGAGATACTACAAATGATTAAATGTGGTTGCTCCTCTACGCGCCATTGTTCTACTGGTAGATGCAGTTGCGTGAGCGCCCAAATGTCATGCTCAATGTTTTGCAGTTGTCATGCTGGGGCAGAATGCTACAATGTTCAAACTAGCTCCACAACACAGGAAGGAGAAGATGAAAATATGGCTATTGAGGATTTGGATATCGTATGAAGGACTTGTTTTGGGGGATTTAATTCCGTAGAAAACTAAATCACCGTTATATAAGTGTGTTACTTGTGAGCAAAGATGGACATATGTCTGAACAGTACTAAAGAAATATGCTGATGATTTATGAACGAAAGACAAATGCTTGATGTCAGTCAATGGATTTTTTTTTTTTTTTTTTTGCTGTTCCCCAAGCTGCCTGGCCGAACAGCCCCAAGGCCCTGAGCAAGACCAAGGCCATAACTGAGCGCCTCCACAGAACCCTCCCTGCCGACCACAATAAAGCCTGGGTGACCGAAGCCACTCCATGGCGGGGAGCTGAGGAGGGTGCAGAAATGCCCGGGAAACCAAAGCCCAACCCAGGGCCCTGTGCCCCTCAGCAATTATGAAGAGAAAGTTGAGGGGCAAAGGAAAAATGTGACGCTTTGGCTTCCAATCTTGGTAGAGTGGGAGGTCAATCCACGGAAGAGACGCCGTCACTCGAGATCTAGAAAATATATAAGTAAAGGAACAGTCAGAGTAAGCTATGGGTATGGCAGAGATCGCTCAGTTCTCACTCTGATAGACCAGCCCATCACCACATGACTAGAACCCAATCCTCTTAGCATCAGCTAGGAAAGGCCCTAGAAAGCCACCTTTGGCGGGAGGATAGCTCCCCTATTTCAACCCCTGGGCACCCGCCGAGTCAATGGAGTAACTTTTTTTTAATCAGCCATTTTCTAATCTGTATTGACAGGCTCATTTGTGATCTGTAGTATTGTTGTACAGTAATAATTATGTTCTATATCTGTGTTACTTTCAGTCTTTCAGATCTATAGGTTGTCCAATAAATGTTGAAATTCCATCCATGAATGAGAGGACAATTGTTATTACTCGCAAACTAGTTAGGTACGGATGATGTGCTATGTTTGAGAGTGATTGATGCTGATTGAAATAAAATATTTCCTCACTGGTATTGACACGACCATCTGAGTTCAAAAAGATTTGATACTGATTTATAATAAAAACAGTTGCTCCAAACCTATGTTGTTAATAAAAGTAAAGGAAGAGATCAATTCTGTGATGGAGTTCATGTTATAAAAGAAAAAAGTACAGTATTATGTTTAGGTCGAAATATCGTAAATTGGTGGGAGTATGGTGGGAATTAAACATAATTATGTACATTTAGTGGACACAAATGGATTCCTTGACCTGAAAAACATGGGTGTAGACACTACGATCACCTTTCTATGTTAAAAATTAACAAAGTTATGGGGATTTTATAGTTCGCATCTATGGTGTATGGTGGCCATTTTGTTTTTGACTCAATTCCCCAAGAGTGCCAGAGTGGCACCCGGTGGATTCCTGCTTAGGACATGCCCGAGTACCAGAATCATCAAAAAAACATCATCCATACCGCAAAAGAGGTTCAGCCCCAAAATGCCATTTGGCCGCTGGACTATAAGCATCCAATCCAAAATGGGCCCCCTTAACCCATCATGTAGCCTATCCAATTTAACCTACCCGACAATATTTCCCTCACCTACTGTAAATGCACGATTCACCCAATAAATGGCGCGATTTGACACTGTATCTTCAGATTGATGGATTATGGGTAATTTTATGGAAATCATCCACTCAAACCATGCATAACAACTATGAAACACTATATTCCTTGAAGAAAAAAACATGGTAAATAGGATAAGCCTAAGGCCAATGTAGGCTAGTCTTGTTGAACGTTACCGACCTTTTTATCGGTATTGGCTCAGAAAATGTTAGTAAGAGGGTTGCGGCCGGCTATGGAATGCCCCATTGAAGCAGTCCAAGAAACAATACAATAACATTGATGCAAATATTACGTACCGTACATACACACGACCCTCCATTTGCCAGACTATTTGGGGGGGGAGCCGAGTCCGGGGACCGGAAAAGTCCGGGAACACAAAACAGTCCCTAAAAGCGGGAACGTCCTCCATTACAGTATACTGAATCGTCCGTGTACTGTATCGTCAAGAAATGTTCGCCAACTTCCACTATTGTACAGCAATACTGTACGCTACTGAAATATCATGGGCAATAACATGGAAAAATAATATAATTATAAATGCAATAACAGTAAATAACTTTAAATAAAATTACGATAAATCTACAGTTATACTACCCCTATTTTGTCGCTATTCTGTTGGTACTAATGGGTTAATATTATTAGTAGTAGACTTAGTATGGTTTGATGATGCGCAGAAATGTATATTTGACTTGAAATAGATACATTGAAGTATTACAAATCTTCGCGAACCCATAAACAGGGAACGTGAGCTGAGTTTAGACCGTCGTGCACCCATAAACAGGGAACGTGAGCTGGGTTTAGACCGGTCGCGAGACAGGTTAGTTTTCGGTTAAGTTAGGTTAGGTTAGGCTAATTTTAAAAATACTAAAATGCGACGGTCCTCAGTATTAAACAACACTGTATATCAAATAAAAAATAAAAAACTACAACAAATTACCTGAAAAACTCGTATCTGGTTGGTGATAATTTTGTTATCAAAATAAGTTTTTTCCAGTTTCCGCGTCTGCTGAACCATCCAAAAACATGCTGAAAGGCGTGTTTTGAAGGGGGGGAGGTAGTAGGGGGTAGTGGGGGAGGGGTAGTATAACTGTAGATTTACCAAAATTACTTTACTTACGGAAATTTGGTAGATGGTGTGTAGGCCTAGCCTAGTGTTTGCCGTGACCCTGAATTATATGTTATTCAGAGTTTTCTTAATACTACTATAGTACATGGCAATTAAAGTATGTAAAGGATCATAAGAATCACCAGTAACATTTTAAGAGTGTACTGTATTATTGAATTAGGCCTAGCCGCCTAGATCTATTTCTTTCGTTTTTGATGCTTCGTCATGTTACTAGGTGTCGCCCGCATTACTGTCCCTCTCGTTATTCTTCTCATTACCATGATAGCTACTTTGGGCCCTTATTTCCTCCCTAGTTGGGTATCTAAGCTCCTCAGTTCTCTTGGCTTGCCCTATGAAGCCTTCAAATCTGGAATAGTTTATATACAGTATACACGTCGCCATTTTGCCGATTTTGGTGCCAACACCATCATCTAACCAGTTTCCTTTAAGTAAAGGAATCTTATATAAAGCTATATAATGTTATTGCATTTATAAACATAACAATCCCAAGCGGCAGTATTTTTCGTTAAAAGCCTATTCGTTTGGCTTGAAAGAACATGTGCTCAGCTATGCCAGAAATGTACTTTCGGCGGCAACATGCGCTGTGACAACAAGAAGAAGAAAGAATACCACTTAAACCAAAATCGACAAAATGGCGACGTGTATATATAAACTATTCCAGCTTTGAAGGCTTCGTAGGGCAAGCCATGAGAACTGAGGAGCTTAGATGCCCGACTAGGGAGGAAATAAGGGCCCAAAGTAGCTATCATGGTAATGAGGAGAAGAATAACGATGCAGACAATGACGAGAGGGACAGTAATGAGGCAGACACCTAGTAGCATGACGAAGCATAAAAAACAAACTAATTGGCCTAGCCCTAATTCAATAATACACTCTTAAAATGTTACTGGTGAGTCTTATTATCCTTTACATATTTTAATTGCCATGTACCGGTACTAGGCCTATATTAGTATTCAGAAATATGAGGAGTGCGGAAAACATGCGCGGTGCAGTAAATTCGAATGCCATACTTTTGTTAATGTTCCCGTACTTTTCCATACATATGAACGGGCCTGTCAAATATTGTCCGGGGGTCGGTCAGTGACCGGGAAATCAGAAAACCGGCAATTGGGGGTACGGAAAATGGGATACAGTACGTTTCGTCACCACCTCTCGGACCCGTTTCGTCACCACCTCTCGGACCCGTTTCGTCACCGCGATCTCGGACGTTTCATCACCATAATGAGCCACTACCGGTACCATTTCAAGGGCATTGAACCTTGATTTAAGTATTTATGGTTATAATTTGTGATGAAAACTTAATGATTTGTTGTTGTTGTTGTTCCCTAAGCTGCCTGGCCGAACAGCCCCGAGTCCCTGAGAAAGGCCATGGCCACGATCGGGCTTTCCCACAGAGCTCTCATTGAGTGTAGATTGTGTTGTTGGCGTAAGTGGTTGTGTGAAATGCAGTCTTCTATGATGTGTTTAATGGTATGGGGTGCTGTGTTACATCCCGGGCAGGCATCGACAACGGAGTCATCCAGTCTCTTCTGATAGCTCAGGAGAACTGGATGGTGTCCGCATCTCAGCCTGGCCAGGTGGACTCTGTCCTCGCGAGGAAGGGAGGATTCGGAAGGATGGATTTGGGAGGTCGTGCATGCAGCTGCGTGTTGTCTGTGAGTGAGTACAAAGGAGTACAAAGGAAATCAAGCAACAACAGGTCTAGTGACCCTTCTAGGTTGCTTGTCCTCCAAAACACTGAGGATCAAGTGTCCAAACAGTGGTTTAGAGTGGGTAAGGGAACATTGGAAAGGGAACTACTGCCCTGCCACTAACGTGGCAGGACTAGGAAGTTAGTAGGGGACATATGGGTTAGTAACTGAGGGGAGGATAAAGTTATTCATTTACAAACGCAGTCAGTCGCGGGTTTGATGCGAGATATTTGTCTAGGCGGAATTTAAATGAATCAACGGTGCTGCAGTCTATAACGTCTCGGGGAAGCCCATTCCACAAGTTGACAACTCGATTGAAGAAGAAATTCTTAGATTCGTGTGAGTTAAAAGATTTACCAATAATTTTGCAACCGTTTCCCCGCGTGTAATTAGATTGGTCGATAGTGAAGTACTTACTACAGTTCATATTGTCGATGCCTTTGATGATTTTGAACACTTGAATTAAGTCGCCTCTTAATCTGCGCTGGGTTAAAGGAAATAGATTTAATTATCTAAGACGCTCTTCGTATGGTTTGTTCTTTAGGCTAGGTATCATTTTGGTAACTCTACGTTGAACTCGTTCTAGCTTGTTTATATCTTTTTGGTAATAAGGGCACCAGGATTGAAAGCAGTATTCCAGAAGAGGGCGGACTAAGGAATTGTAAAGGGTTAGGATAACTTCTTTGGATTTATGCTCAAATGACCTGCCTATAAAGCCAATTATTTTGTTTGCCTTCTTAACAACTTCTGAACATTGTTGACTCGGTTTTAGGTTACTCGATATTGTTACTCCCAGATCAGTTTCTCTGTTTACATTCTTAAGCTGAGTGCCATTCATCGAATAGTTTGCTTTCTCATTTAGGTATCCGACATGTAGTACTTTACATTTATCCGCATTGAAACTCATTTGCCAAATTTGGGAAATTTGAGTGGATGGATCGGTGAGAGATAAGAGTATGGATGTGCTTCTGAAAGTTGGTTCGGGGTGGGCAGGGAGGGAGAGAGGACAATAATTGTGTGTGATACCGTGTGCTGGGTGTTGTTTTGATATTGTCCCAATTTTGGTTTGTTTAGTTTGCAAGTTTTACATTTTAATTTCTTGGTGTCTGTGGGTGTGTTGCCATGTAGTTTAGTGGGTGGTCTTGGTTCGTGGAGGCTGCTGCCAGGAATTGAGTGCCTCTCATGTCCAGATGGTCTTTGACTTTGAGGATTTTGGTTTCTTGATGTAGGTGATCTGTGGGTGAAGTAGCTGTGCAGCCTGTAATGATCTTCAGGGCTTTGTTTTGAATAGTCTGTAAGGTCTTATGATATGTTTCAGCTAGGTTAGAAACCCAGGCTGGGCTTGCGTATTCCATCACTGATCTTATGTATTGTTTATATACTGTGGTGGTAGTTTCTTTGTTGTGTCCAAATTTTGTGTGAGCAAGTGACCTGAGGGCGTTAAGTCTGGGTGTCAGTTTCTTTTTAATGTTTGTGGTGTGCTGTTTGAATGTCATATGAGTATCATATGTTACTCCTAGGATTTTGGGTGTGTGTGTATGTGTTAGGGGTGTGTTGTTTATGGTGAGTTGAGGGATGTATTCGTGTTCTCCTGTCCAACTTGTGAGCAGGGTTGCGGTGGATTTGGCTGGGGCTAGATTAAGTCTGTTTGTAGGGCACCAGCCATGTAGTGTGTTGAGATAGGGTTGAAGGAGATCTGTTGCTCTTTTTGGGTCATGGTGTGTGCATGTGAGTGTTATGTCATCTGCATAGGAGGCTAAGTTTATTTGGGGCGTATTGGCTGTAGTTATATCGTGCATGTACAGATTGAAGAGTGCGGGCGATAGGACGGATCCTTGTGGGACTCCGTTTGGAAAGTTTCTGATTTTAGATGACTGACCGGCAAAAGATACGTGTGCACATCTGCCTGCTAGGAAGTTGGCCAGCCACCTTTTTGTGTTGTTGTGCATGTTTGTGTTGTAGATTTTGTTTGTTAGGTTGTGGCGGGGGATGGCATCGAAGGCTTTACTAATGTCGAGTGTGGCTAATAGTGATCTGTGTGGTGGTCTAGCTGAGTTGATGCCGTCAAAAGCTCTTTGTGTAAGGTCTGTGAGAAGAGTGTTTGTGGAGTGCAGTGGCCTAAAGCCATGTTGTGTTGGAGCTAGGGGTAGGTCAGGTGTAATTAGTTGTAATACTAGGCGTTCCATGACTTTGGAGGGGGAGCAAAGAAGTGTGATGGGGCGGTGCGAGGAGGGTAGCGTGGGGTCTTTGTTGGGTTTGGGGAATGTGATGATGATACCATGCTTCCAAATGTCTGGTATTGTGTTGTGTGAATAGCTGTAGTTTGATATGTTAGTGAGTGCTTGTATGCCTTGTGGTCCCAGGTGTCTGAGGTGTATGTTGCTTATGTTGTCTAGGCCACAGGCGGGTGAGTGCTTGAGATTGTTGATGATATGCTTTGTCTGGTGATTGGTGAAGGGTGTATAGTCAGGGTCTGTGGGGAATTGTCTCTTACGTCGGATGACACGTCGGTCGTCTTTGTGAGGTTTTAGGTGGCTGACATGTGAAAAGTGATTGATGAGAGTGTTTGCTTGTTGTTTACATGAAGGAGTAGAGTCTGTTGTTGTGATTGCAGCATGTGATTGTGTTGTGTTGCTGTTGGAAAGTGTGATGCTGTTTAGTGTTTTGTAGAGTTTTTGGAGTTTGTTTTGTGATCAAGTGTTTGTAGGAAGTTATTCCAATTTAGTTTTTGTTGTTCTTGTATTTTGTTGTTAGTTTGGGTGTTGAGTGCTTGAATTTGTTGTGTGATGTCTTGTGTGTGTGGGGTGCTGGGGAGTGTTTCAGTATGTCGCATTGTCTGATGAGGTTTTGAATTTCTGGTGTGAAGTTGGGGTTGTGTCTTTTCCTGTTACCTCTTGGAATGTGTTTCTTGTCAGCGTTTTGGATAGTTTTATTGAGTATGTGTACTGCATTGTTGATGTTAGTGATGGGTGTACTGTTTAGAGTTGTGAAGTGTTGTTCTGTCTCATTTGTGAATGCTTCCCAGTTAGCTCTTTTATAATTGGTGTATGTGTGTTTGTGGCTAGCTGGGGTGAGTCTGGTTTTGGTGGTGATAATGATCGGGAGGTGGTCAGAGCCTAAGGTTCTGACCACCCTCCAGGATGTTGTGGGGGCGAGTTCTGGGGAGCAAAAGGTGATGTCTGGAGATGATGGGTTATAGAGGGCTTGGTGAGGAATATGGGTATGTTGATGGATGTCGTTAAGGATGATGAGGTTATCGGTTTGGTTTTGTAGTACCAGCCCTCTGTCTGTGTCAGGGTTGTCGACAAACCAGGCCGACGTCTTGGCGTTGAAGTCACCACCCAGGATGGTGTGTGGGGTGTTTGTGATGTGTTGTAAGTGTGGTCTGTATTCATTTGGTACTGTAGGGGATGTTTGGGGAGGGATGTATGTGGTTATGATGGTTATGTTGGAGTTGTTGCCAGTGCGTATTTTAATTGACTGTATTTCTGTTGTGTTATCATTTGGGGGGAGGAGGGATTTGGTTTGTACACTGGTTACTATGTATGATATTTCTTTGTGTACCAGGGTGATGAGTCCACCGCCCCCGCCGACAGCCCGGTCTTGTCTGATGGTGGTGAAATTATGAAATGTGGGTGTTTTTTGTGTTGTGCGGAGTTTTGTTTCTTGTAAGATGGCAATGTGTATGTTGTGTTGTTTGATGAAGTGTGAGAGTTCGTGTTTCTTTGTGTTGATGCCATCTATGTTCAGTTGAAGAATGTTAATGTTATGTGCACGATGTATGTTGGGTGCTGCTGCAGGAGGATGGGGGGGGGGTGAGGGAGGGGCTGGGGGTTGGGATGGGTGAGGTGGGGGTGGAGATTGGGGAGCAGGAGATGGGGGTTGGAATGGATTAGGATGGGGTGTGGTGTGTTGAGTTGAGGATGTGGATGGTATGGGAAGGTTAGGTGGGTTAGGGAGGAGAGGTGGACGGGTTTTAGGGGGGGGGAGTGGATGATATGGGAAGGTTAAGTGGGTTGGGGAGGAGAGGTGGACGGGTTTTAGGTGAGGGATTTGACTGGGAGAGGGAGGGGCATGAGAAACAGGTCCAGGTGTTTGTGTAGTGTTTCTTGGAGGCAAGTGTTGTGCAGGTGAAGTGGGTCCAGTTCCCGCATGAATTGCAGAGAACTGAACCCTTAGTATGGCGACTCAAAGTGATGGGTTTTGAGCAAGTTGGACATATGTATGTGTACGTGGGTCCTGGGTTGCTCTCAATGTCTCCGGCTAGAAGAAGCCTTCGAGAAATGACAGCCGGAGAGTCATTTCTCGGTGTAGGAAAAACTGTGATGTGTGTGTGTGTGTGTGGTGCGAGAGGTGTGGAAATTCCCGGCGCCACCGGTAGATATGTATCTGATATGGTCTTGTTAGATTCTGATATCGTTTGTCAGAAGGTTGTCTTATATACAGTATAATACGATACTCGCTGTCTATTAATAGACGCTACCAACAATACAACCAGATCCACTTTTTTGTGTAAAGTAGGTTTAAGCGACCAAGAATCAAAATCGGTCTTCTCGTTCATCAGACATACATTTCCACACTAATTACCGGTACATCTCTAAAATATGTTTGTGTTCTCTATAATCATGTGTTGTGCATATTATAAAATGTAGCCTACCTGTTATGCCACGCTTTAGAGGAGCGAGGTATATATTCTGGTTACACTTCCCAGCTCTGGGAGTTGTGCAGTAATCGTCTAACTTAGGCTACTCTCGACTGGGAGAGGACTGACCTTAACTCTATCTACATCAAACAGATGACATACAATGCACAGAAACACGATGGTAGGTACAATGGTTTTTATTCACAACACTTGGATAGGCACACAGACATATAAATTATACAGAGGGTTGTTCAGCAGGACACTCGTACACAGGAAAATTAGATAAAATCAAGAGGCGGAATAAACCTCTAACAAACAATCGTCCTAAAAGTACGGTAAATGGGTTAGCTTGAACACATGTAGGTCTAATTAGTTTATAAGAACACAGGATGATTGTAACTGAAAATAAACGAGGAAATGGTAGATTCCCAAAATGATAAATACAAAGAGTTCGAATGACAAGGAACTCTAAAGCATAAATGCAATTCTTAACTCTGGAATTAAATACACTATAATGCCTAAGTCTCAATGATATGATATGCGTAAACCCAGATATGCGGCAGGAACTCTCGGTTGACGTGTAGAGTGCATGTTAAAATAAAGTGGCAATATTGTATCTACATTTCCTCTTCAGGGGGTCACGGGAGCCCGGGCCCACGGAAGTATCTATATACAGGTATTTCGGTATATTTCGCTACATTCCGGTCTTGTTCATACTTTAGTGACATCCTGGGCAAGAATATACATTGGAGTGGTTTATGAGTTTCGAACCAAGCTGTAAATAATGCCTTTTGGACTAGGCCCTATTAAACATAGTGGTGACGAAACGGGTCTGAATTTTGGTGACGAAACGGGTTTTTGGGGACGAACCGGGTAGTGGCGAAACGGAATGGTGACGAAACTTCCATACCCCGGAAAATGGAGGGTAGAGTGTATCATTAACCCGTATAGCCCCAGAAACGTCTGACGCGTCGGCGATGTATGTAACGCACAGCCCCAGAGACGCGCCTGGCGCGTCACCCTAATTGCGCCGACCGTAACCTCAGGTGTAGCCACTCAAGAGGGCTCAGATTTGTATGGGAACTGTGTACGTATCCCACGCAACCGTGCCGATGGTTGAAAACTCTCAAAGTCCACGTGCGTGTGCGCAATAACCTGGTTTTTTGGGATAATTGCCTTCAATTTTTTACTCTTGTCAAATCCGTTTTCGGGGGCTCTGTAGGACCATTTTTTAAGCTTTTTGAGCGGTTTTTCGTGGTTTTTCCTTCATTCCTAACCCATTCGCTATTGTTTCTGGAATAAACCATTTTTTGAAAACCGGCCGGGTTCTGGTGCGCAAACATTACAAAACTAGCCGGGGCTCCACGGGTTAAATGATTATAGGTTTCGTACCTTTGATTTTGCCACTTCGCTATTAAATTGTAAGGTAAGATTAGTAGTGGGCGTACCACTACCAACATACAGCATAAATCATCTATAAAACATTAACCTAACTTAACCTAGCCTAACCTAACCTAACCTAGTACTACATAAATACTAGGTTAGGTTAGGTTGTTTGGTTAGGTTAATATTTTATAGATGAGTTATGCTGGATGTTGGTAGTGGTACGCCCACTACTCCTAATCTTACCAATTGTAATTGCTTTTGCTTTGCTTACCTTGACGTGCATATAGACAATATACTTATTTATTGTATAATATAGCCGGGTAGAATGTAGAGTTCGGGTGTAACGCCAGCATTGTTTACACTACGCGGAGCGGCGGCGGAAGCTTGAGATCATGTTCCCGTCTATTTTGACTGCCGTTGGATACAATAATATGTTGAAGGGGGGCTTTGTCTCCCCTCACCCTCCCATGACATATTTTCATCATCTCTCACAAATGAGAACATAAGAAAACCAGAGTCTGCAGAGAGCCGATTGGCCCACACATGTCAGATCCCTTTCACACCCAACCCATCCCGCGCTCTCTCTCTCTCTCTCTCTCATATTTATAGCTATCTTCCTTACGTTTACGACATCCTAGTCTCTCTTGCCATACTCTCTCTCCCTCACAAATGAGAACATAAAAAAAATAAGAAAACGGGAGTCTGCAGAGAGCCGATTGACCTACACATGGCAGATCCCGGAAAAACTAAATAAGATGGTCACCAATTTTCCCATGGATTTTTTTATTTTTCCCTGTTAGTTTTCATCAATATATAGTGTTTGGAAATAATTACAACCCTCGGCGAAACGGTTTTCCCCATTATACAACGATCTTAAGACACGCCGCCCGATAGTGGGGAGGGCTATGAAGTACAGGTAAAATGAGGGGTTAAATGCGTAAAACGGCGATTAAAACATATTTTAGCAAAACTTGGCTCGGGTTTTAAGGTACTGTATTTCTAAGGCCTAAAACCCAATATTTCGAAAATCCGAGCCAAGTTTTGGCCAAAGCTGGCTCAGATTTTGAGTTTGTAGACAACAAAATGACAGTAACCTTATTTAGAAATTTGGCTCAGGTTTCCCGAAATTGCAAAGCCATAAAACCCGAATTTTGGAAAATCCGAGCCAAGTTTTGGCAAAACTTGGCTTGGATTTTGCGAATTTTAAGAGTAAACAAATTACAGTAACCTAATTTAGAATTTTGGCTCATGTTTCCCTAAATTGCAAACCCCATAAAGCATAATTTTGGAAAACCCGAGCCAATTTTTGGCAAAACTTGGATCGTATTTTGAGAATCTAATTAACTAAATGTCGGAAATCGGCTCATGATTTCTCTAATTGCAATGCCATATAACCAGATTTATCGAAAACGTAGCACTTATTTAAATCATAAATATCCAGTAACATAACCTAGTACATTGGATACAAGCCTAATCCACACCTAACGCCTACAATGTGTCCGTAGTAGGGTACAGGTACCTAGTAGGCCTACGTGGGATACAACATGGCGGTTGGGCCGGCGCCCATTTAGTAGCCTAACGGTATTCGGCCGTATCTGTAAATACGAATGCGAGTCACTTCGAACGAATTCCTGATCGAGCGGATGCACAATCTAACCTAATTAACCTAACCTAACCTAACCTAACTTAACTTAACTTAACCTAACTTAACCTAACCTAACTAAACCTAAATGCGCCTCCGCTCGAAGTGTCCAGATACCGTAAATACTACCGCAACTACGAATCTTGTTTCTGAGACCTAGTATATTAACGAATGCTAGACTACTCGGCCCACGGGACAGCTCGGCCAGGACAGCTCGGCCCACGGCGAGACAGCTCGGCCCAGTAAAAACGAGACAGCTCGGCCCCGTGTTAATTACGAGACAACTCTTAACCCTCTCACGACCATAGGACGCAGAGGTTGCCAGATTAGCAATAAGAAATAGATTACTCTCACTGTTATAATTACCTCTCCAAAATTAGTTTTCTGCCCACAGCTAACTCAGACAACTGCAGAGGTTGAAGTAAACAAACTAAAGGTTTATAGATACCCCTGATGGTAACAAAGGATTTAAAGTATCCCTAATAGGCTCAAAAATCGCGTCAGGATGTGAGAGGGTTAATTAACCTAACCTAACCTACACATTATGAATCGAGAGAACTAGCCTATGACATAATTATACAATAAACAAACATTGGAAAAACTAAATAAGATGGTCACCAATTTTCCCATGGATTTTTTTATTTTTCCCTGTTAGTTTTCATCAATATATAGTACAGTATTTGGAAATAATTACAACCCTCGGCGAAACTGGTTTCCCCATTATACAACGATCTTAAGACACGCCGCCCGATAGTGGGGAGGGCTATGAAGTACAGGGAAAATGAGGGGTTAAATGCGTAAAACGGTGATTAAAACTTATTTTAGCAAAACTTGGCTCGGGTTTTAAGGTATTTCAAACTTCAAAGGCCTAAAACCCAATATTTCGAAAACCCGAGCCAAGGTTTGGCCAAAGCTGGCTCGGATTTTGAGAGTTTGTAGACAACAAAATTACAGTAACCTCATTTAGAAATTTGGCTCAGGTTTCCCGAAATTGCAAAGCCATAAAACCCGAATTTTGGAAAACCCGAGCCAAGTTTTGGCAAAACTTGGCTCGGATTTTGCGAGTTTTAAGAGTAAACTAATTACAGTAACCTAATTTAGAATTTTGGCTCATGTTTCCCTAAATTGCAAACCCCAAAAAACATAATTTTGGAAAATCCGAGCCAATTTTTGGCAAAACTTGGATCGTATTTTGAGAATCGAAAAAGACTAACTAAATGTCGGAAATCGGCTCATGATTTCCCTAATTGCAAAGACATAGGCCTATAACCAGATTATCGAAAACGTAGCACTTATTTAAATCATAAATATCCAGTAACATAGACCTAGTACATTGGATACAAGCCTAATCCACACCTAACGCCTACAATGTGTCCGTAGTACCTAGTAGGCCTACGTGGGATACAACATGGCGGTTGGGCCGGCGCCCATTTAGTAGCCTACCAGTATTCGGCCGTATCTGTAAATACGAATGAGTCACTTCGAGCGAATTCCTGATCAAGCCGATGCACAATCTAACCTAATTAACCTAACCTAACTTAACTTAACTTAACTTAACTTAACCTAACCTAACCTATGGGCAGGTAGAGTTAGTGTTGACTAAAAAGCTGGTGGACAGACCTCGGGAGACAGGTGAAAATGGCGTGTGTACGAATCGGTGCCGTCTATAGGAAGTATTGACAACCACGTTACGACAAAATTCCATTTTAGTACCATATATTTTTATTAGGTTTTGCCGAGGCTTAAAACAGATTTTCATATTATGTTTAGAGCATATAAAATCCATATTTGTTTTCAAATATTGCAAAATAATTGGTAACCAACTTATTTAGTTATACTCAGATCCCTTTCACACCCAACCCATCTTGTTCTATCTAATTTAAAGTTGAAGCTCTATTGTTCTTGATCCAATTATAGCACTCGGTAGCCTATTCCACATATCTACAACTCTGTTACTAAACAAATAGAGGCAGATCCCTTATACAGCCAATCTCTCCCTCTCTCGCTCTTGTTTGTTTGCACAATCTGTTCCTTCTGTAGTTTCTCCATGCCCAATAAGTTAAATGATCTTTTGATATCTGTGACAAGCTTTTGTATCCAACACAATACCCTGCTTGCAAAACCGCTCGAACCCCGGATAACGTTGCTTGCAACTTTAATTATAATTATTATTATTAGTACGGTAGTAGCCCAGTAGTAGTATTTTTGTATTCTTATAGCCTATTTATTATTAGGGCTATTATTAGTAGTAGTAATGTACAAAATAGGAGTGAGAAGCCTGTTTGAAAGGGCGCAAACACATTTAAAAAGTTTATTATATCGTTTTCAATACTAGCCTATTACCGGACCAGAAAAAGGTGTAGCTTGGTGTTGGATGCGTGGAAACCGAAAAAAAATATGTAGCCTAGGCCTAGCCTATTAAATCCTTGGTGGTAGGCTAGGCCTACCTGTCAAATTGGTGTCCAGTAACTAAAATCGTACCTAATACATTAATTAATAAGCTAGACCAAAAAACGACACCTAAATGGCACGAAAGGTATTAAAATTGACAACGAAATGGGGCGAAAGGTGTTAGAATCGCCAAACTAATGGGCTGAACGTCTTATATTCTCAAAACTAGCCTAGCCTAGTGGGGCTGTAAACATTAGGGAGAAGGGGCCCAGAAAAACGGTCTGCCTCCCCTTAACTCAATACGTGGCTTTACTAGCAACTCAACACTAGCCTATTCACAAAAGTAATCGACGGTTATATAATAGAGATAGGCCTAGAGGATGCCATAATGACACAAATCAAGGAATCAATCTTTCAAGAAACTTGATACAAACCTTTTGCGATGGTGTGGGTTAGGCAGACCGCCCTCTCTTCATTCCTCGATTACGTCTCCCCCAAGCAATCACTCGTAATCAGACTCTTCCCAAGTGTTAAGCTTATCCTTGACACCATACACTCGCACTTGCCGCCGATAATACCGCCGCGAACAATGAAAAAAACTATCAAACGCGAGCATAATTACACCTTGATTTCCCCACGTGCACATGGACGGAGAGGGAGATGAGCAGTGTTACCCCATCTATCTCGGATTCTGCGCAATAGATATCCAAAGACGCTAGATAGTAGCATTGCTTGAGAATGGTATTGTATCTAAAACACAACCAAAATGCTCTATACATTTATAAAACCATCATATTCCATGCCTCAATCTATTAAAAATAAGCCACAATAGGCTATAGGATATTTTAAAACTAGCAGTGGACGAGCAAGGTTCAAGGTTGGCATCTCTGTTAATGAGATCGAGATGACTCGGTGGGCGGAGCTTAGCGTCTGAAGCAACAGCCTTTTATAGGGATAATTAACCGCGACATTTTAAACAATTAAAGCCCTACCATAATCCATTTCAAACTGTGATTATGTGAATCTTAACTATTTTCACTTACGCAAATAATTAACATATCACCGTAAATGGGGGAAATTGACATGTCACTTTAGAAGAGCATAACTACATTATTTTCAAAACACCAATCTTCAACATGGGATGATGTTCACTGTTTTTTGTCCCACATTAATAGTGACACAGGGAAGGGATGAGTCAACCCAGACCCCTTCCCAATAATTGAAACTACCCTCCAAAGACATATACCAACTCCCATCCTCACATAATATAGGGACACCGGCGCAGGTATTGTTTTTATAAGTACCTCCCGCAGTGTTGCTTGTCATACAGTGTTGTCACGTTTGCAGCTGGCCAAAATATTATTAAAAGGGCACTAATGCAACTCACGTCCACTCACCAACTCTGCAGTCTCTCTCTCTTCGCCGCAATGTTGCACCTCTCACTATTCTACGGCTATTACAATACTCAGTGTTCCTCAGAGCTCTTACAGTGTATACCACCCCCTCTTTGTAGAGTAAGTAGCACCCGTTTTGTAACACAATCCCACCCCTACTCTGTGCAACTCTACAACCCAAGAGTGAAACGTTTTTCTCAATCTTTCTTCTATTCAACAGCTGAACTCTGGAACTCTCTCTCCCAGAATCAGTATTTCCCTCTTCCTATGACTTAAATTGCTTCAAACTCCGTGGCCCGAAGTCAGACCAACGGTTTAAACCTCGGATTTCGGAGCCGTTTAAATCTGGGATTGAGATTACTCGATCCTGGATCGAAAACAAAGGATTATCCGTATTCAGAACACGGGCTTAAGATCGAGATCGAGTAATCCACGGCTTAAAACTCTGTTCAAGTCTAAGGTTTGCAATAGCCAATCACTGCCGTAAGGAATGCAGTCAGCCAATAAGAACACGAACGAGCCATTGTATCTATATACTGTATATCCTTATTTTCGTCTTTTGCTTTCGCTCAGGTGAATTCTAAATTGTAATGACCAATTCACTTGAAATTATATAATATAATAAGTTGTGTTACCAAGAGCGTACACATTAAACAAATATGTATATAGAATTAGAAACGATCCGGTACTGTAGGAGTAGCCTACTACTGACATGTCGCTACGTTCCTCCTATTTATTTCAGTTACTTCAAGCTTCTGAGAGTTTCGAAAATTAAAAAATGTATCTGAGCATATAGATGATGGCATATATCGGACATAGTATTTAATTTAAGAGTATAGGCCTACTGTACAGTATGTGTATGTCCTGAAAGATATGCCTACTATTGGATATTGGCAGGTAGCCTATTCAGAGGAAAAATACACTCAATCGAGCTTTGCCAAACTCCAGTGTACTGCGATAAACTGCTACCTGTTATTTTTGTTTTGTTTTCAATTATCAACAAACAAATATTCATTGATTTCTACATGTAGGCCTACGGATATCAACTGCTCCATTTATCCAAACCAATTGCATGGCCACCATAGGTTATTATTAATAAATTTGAAATCATAAAAAGAAAGCACTCTCGTTGTATTTACAGTTCGAATTATTGATATTGGCTTATGTATTAATGCAGAACTAATACGTACTCCGTGGTTCAACTTATAATCTATCGATTAATACATTTAAGGGGAGGTTTTTAGTTCGTTCCCTAGAATTCCATCAATCTTTAAATTACACCCCCTAGACCCCCTTTCAAGATAAATTTGTACATTTTTCGGTAGAAAAATTTCCCGGGTGAAAGCCGGTTCCTCTTAAATTACAGGCTCGCTATCGCTCGCCAGGATAAAATCGACACCTGAATTGCACGAAAGGTCTTAATATGGGGTGAAAGTTCTTAAAATCGCTAAACTAATGGGGAAAACGTTTTATAATATCAAAAGCAATGGGGTTAAACATGAGGGAGAAAGGGGTCAAGAAAAAAATCCCTCAAGTGGAGATCTCTCCTTAAAAAGAGTGATAATGATGACTAAAACGCTAAACCAAATAGCCTACTGTAGGTCGCTACATTAGGTAGGCCTACAGTAAGTCATGCTTATACTTAAGTTATTGCATCCACCGCATGC
Source organism: Paralithodes platypus (assembly GCA_032716605.1). NCBI lineage: Eukaryota > Metazoa > Arthropoda > Malacostraca > Decapoda > Lithodidae > Paralithodes > Paralithodes platypus. The sequence goes on from CM064515.1 coordinate 26,397,570, forward strand.
TTAGCACTGTTAATACTCTCTCAATTGGACACATGCATATATGATAAATAGCTCAACTGAAATAATTTGTAACCATTAAGTATGTAGGCGAAAACCGTTACCAATGTGACTCGTGATTTAAACTATGCAGCATTGCAACCTACTAGGCTATGGAAAAGACAACTCGTACAAATTATCTCTCTTAGCCTAGGCTACTTGTTAAATACATTTGAAGACAATGGTTCACTTGTGATTCCTTATTTACAAAAGTTATATAATTTAATTCGTACAAAGGATTTATAACTGCATGGATACAGTGAATAATTATATTTGTTGTGTAACCTGTAATGCACTAATACTGTACTATTGGTTCCATGATAAACTAATATAATACTAACATATATATGTTCGTGGACATTCAATTATATAATTAATTTTATTCAGCATAGAGGCATCTCAGGTTATCCTGCCACGGACATTAGTTCCAGGGCAGTAATTCCCTTTCCAATGTTCCCTTACCCACTCTAAACCACTGTTTGGACACTTGATCCTCAGTGTTTTGGAGGACAAGCAACCTAGAAGGGTCACTAGATCTGTTGTTGCTTGATTTCCTTTGTACTTACTTTGTACACTTACAACTATTATCGAATAACCACATCAGTGATTAGGCTACGGCGATGCTTCGTTCCCTTGGCACTCATTATTTATTTGTTCGTATGCTTAGACAATTTCCAACATAATGTAAAAACTGTTGCCGTTTTTTAAACAATATAATAGAATCGGGTGGATGGGACTCGTTAGCCTTGGTCGGCAACTCATCTAGGGGAAACAACCTTATACAAATCCGGGTGGATGGGACTCGTCAGCCTTGGTTGGCAACCTGTCTAGGGGAGTAAACTTTATTCAAATCCGTACTGCTTACCTAAGGGTAAGGCAGGTTAGTGGATGGATTAGCCGAACACCACTGTAGAAAAATAGTGCTAACAAGATACACAGAGGGCCTCGGAGTTGGACGGATCCTAAATTGAGTGGTCAATCCTGTAAGTCCTTCACTAAACTGGCTCGGGTTGTCCCTCTCACAGGGAATAGGTCCGCTTGGGGGCATTCTGTGTATGGCCACCCTCGTAAGGGGAGTAAGGCGTCTGGCAATAGATAGATAGATAGAATCGGTTTAATGACAGTTTGTGTTAGTTGGAAGTAATAATAAGAGATAGGCCTACTAGTGGCGAGTAGGAAGCCTTCGATCGATCGTCTGTCAAGCTTCCCGCTGGTTTAAACCTCGGATTGACTGCCTGAGCTGCATTCTTACACTTGTCATCCATTATTATTTATATAAATCCTTGCTTAGAATGACTGCAAATAGTCAGTGCCAGTCTTTATTAATTTATATTATGGATTCCTTGTGGATTAGTGTAAGCTATCATAAGTAATTTGAGGTTTTTATAACTTCGATCTAACTTCAAACCTACTCTCCCGCAGGTTTAAACCTCGGATCGAGTAATCCGCGGATTGACTGGATAAGCGGCTCAGGATTGTATTCTGAATACCGATAGTCCTGGATTGAGTTTCAATCTCGGGTTTAAACCAGCGAGGAGGTTTAAACCACTGTTCTGAATTCGGGCCCGTGTGTCCAGGCATTTTGGCTCGAACGTCCCTTGATTTTGACCCTGTCACTCTTTCAACTCTGAGGGGAGGAACCTGCTACAGGCAGTTCTGCCTTTTGTCTCCCTCACTCACAGAAAACAAATATGGTAGAAATGTTAGATCGATTACTTAGTCATTTCTCAGTTGTAGAGGTTAGTGATAAAGATGTTTGGCCTATCTATCTATATATCTATCTATCTATCTATCTATCTATTTACTCAGGCCCAATCCCCACTTTTCCTATTTTTCATTTTATTTTATTTTATTTTATTTATTTATTTATTTTTGGGGGGGCCGACTCAAGACCTACTTATAATAAACTACTTATAATAAATATTCTACATTTGTGGTGATAATGATGATTGTGATGATGATGATGGTGATATAGACAGATATAGCAGTACTACTATAATCTATCTATTAGTGTTAGGCCAAAAATCCTGACCCCTAACCTCTGTAACTCATAAACGACTGGAGTATTCAAGCTAACATTTCTACCATTTAGGAAGAGTCAGCCAGGGAATAGATGTGGAAATTTACAGCCCATTTACTCTAGCCTTTTTTTAGTTACATAGGTTAGGGATCCCGATTTCTTGCCTACCTCTAATGAATGGACTATAAGTTCTCAGTATAGGAATGATGATGATGATGATGGCGGTGGTGATGATATGAAATGAGATGGTAGTGATAGTAAGCCTCAGTATATGGGTGAAGATGATGGTGGTGATGATATTGGTATGGATAGAAGTGACAGTGATAGTAGTTCTCAGTATATGGGCAGACGAAGGCCGTACCGGAAACCCAAACCATCTCGTGTCCATGTTACCCAAGGAGGTCAAGAGAAAGGATAGGGTGAATGGTGATATGATGATGATAATGGTGATTATATGATGGTGATATGATGATAATGATGATGATTATGGTGATGACATGATGGTGTGATGATGATATAATAATGATATGATGATCATGATGAAGACGGTGGTGAAATCAATATTACAATGAAGATGATAATTTTGAAGTTACTGAATATGAGAAGCCAGAGAATGCTGGTATAAAGAAGTACAAAGGAAATCATGCAACAGCAGGTCTAGTGACCCCTCTAGGCTGCTTGTCCTATAAAACACTGAGGATCAAGTGACCAAACACAGGTTTAGAGTGGGTAAGGGAAAACCGGAGAGGGAAGTACTGCCCTGTAACTAATGTCCGTGACAGGATTAGGATGTTAGTAGGGGACGGATGGGTTAGTAACATAACACAGTTATAAGTGATCTTTCGTATATCTGGGAAAAAGAGAGTAACGTCTTAGTAATATATATACGCAATAATCCTTGATGAATCTGAGGGAGGAATATAATAAAGTTATTCATTTACAAACGCAGTCAGTCGTGGGTTTGATGCAAGATATTTGTCTAGGCGAAGTTTAAAAGAATCAACGGTGCTGCAGTCTATAACGTCTCGGGGAAGCTGACGATATATATAGGTGATGATGGTAACGAAAGCAGTGTTCGTTATTCTTGGTATTCGGGTGGATATGGAGTTACCGGAAACCAAACGTTAAGACAATATGACGCTTAAGGGGAATTATTTAGTTTATTTATGTATTTCAAACGTTTAAGACCATTATTGACGTCTCAGGATATGACGCGATGCCGGCTACGTATAGAACCCCCCCCCCCCCCCCCCCCCACCCCCCCCCCCGACAATGTTTTTCCTACACCGGTCTATCCTACAGTAGACTCGATACGAACGCCTTCCACTTGTTGTTAAGTGGTTGTTGATGGTTCACTTTTTGGGCGATTTTTGCATGTATTCAATATTTTTCGAGTTTCCTCCCTTGACCTCCACCATTTTTGCATGTATTCATTATTTTTCTATTTTCCTCCCTAGACCTCCATCATTTTTGCATGTATTCATTATTTTTCGAGTTTCCTCCCTAGACCTCCATCATTTTTGCATGTATTCATTATTTTTCGAGTTTCCTCCCTAGACCTCCATCATTTTTGCATGTATTCATTATTTTTCTAGTTTCCTCCCTAGACCTCCATCATTTTTGCATGTATTCATTATTTTTCTAGTTTCCTCCCTAGAACTCCATCCAATTTAAAAAAAAAAACATCCATTAGATCCCCCTTCTAGATTAATTTGTAAATTTTTCGGTAGAAAAATGGCTCGGCCGAAGGCCGGTTCTCTCAACATTACAGGCTCACTATCGTTCGCCAGGGAAAAAATCGACACCTAAATAGCACGAAAGGTCTAAATATTGTCGAAGAAATTGGGCGAAAGGTCTTAAAATCGACTAACTAATGGGGCAAACATCTTAACATCTGAAAACTAATGGGGGTGACCACGGAATTGGGCCCATACGGGATTGGGCCCACTTAGGTTAGGTTAGGTTCCAATCCCGTGGGCCCAATCCCGTATCAGGGGTGTTTAGAAACCGTTAGTTTAATTACTTCAACCTCTGCAGTTGTCTTTGAGTTAGCTGTGGTCAGAACACTAATTTTGGAGAGGGAATTATAAGATTGAGAGAACTCTCCTTATGATTGCTAATCCGCAACCCCCGCGTCCACAGAATAGCGAGAGGGTTACGTATAGGCGTGTGTACCTTATAGGCGTGTACCTTATAGGCGTGTACCTTATAGGCGTGTGTACCTTATCACCTCGAGCGAATCTGTATACATTAAGAACAAACCGAGGATCAAGGGGAGGTTTCCCCTTGAGGGACTTTTTTCTTGACTCCTTTCTCCCTCATTTCTAGCCCCATTGCTTTTCGAATTTTAAGACGTTCGCCCAATTATTTTGACGATTTAAAGAACTTTAGATACATTTCTGTCAATTTTAAGACCTTTCGTGCCATTTAGGTGTCTATTTTATCCTGGCGAGCGATAGCGAGCCTGTAATTTAAGAGTAATCGGCCTTCGGCCGGGAAATTTTTCTACCGAAAAATTTTCAAATTTATCTTGAAAGGGGGTCAAGGGGGTGACATTTTAAGATTGCTGGAGGAGTAGGAAACAAACTAGAAACCTCCCCTTAAAAAAACAAACATGAAAAGGTTAACGCCTCGAGGGATAGGCTGTGTTTTCACAGTTTATTCTGGTAGATATAGTCTGTAGTCTTTTCATGGGTGGACGCCCCTCCTAAGCTGAATAAAATCGTCTCACAGTTGCTAGAAGATAACAATAAGGACGCCACTGGTACAATTGGCCAAATAAGTGATGTCGAGGCACCAAGTATATTTCGATCAATAATTGGTATCAGCGCTATCTAAGGTGTAAATCCTCGTTTCGCGTGAGATGTACAACCATGTTCCTCTCTGTACACACCCTATTCAACATCTGACAGACAAAAACGAGCAAAACGTAATGAGTCATTACGTTTTGCTGGCTGTATTCTGTGTTAATGTCTGTCAGATGTTGACAGAGGCGACACGACTTATTTGGCCAACTGTACGGTAGGTAAGGGATAAAACTGGCTCCAACTCACACGCATCACTTCAGCAGCACAGAAAATAGTCAACCTTGAAGCAACTACGTAACAAAGTCATCCAACAACCTTGTCTTTCTGGTGCAGTAAAAAAACCCGCCTTTTTTATGAGGTGTTACATTGTTTTCCTTTTATTTGTTTGTCAAGCTCCCATACCTTTTATAGTTGAGTTATGGGACGGGTGATATGGTGTGTGTGTGTGTGTGTGTGAGAGAGAGAGAGTGAGAGAGGGGTGCATGTGTATGTTAGTATGTGTGTGGGAGTATGTGTGTCATTTCTTATATATTTTTTTTTTCTTTCTATGTGAGGGAAAACAAAAGGCAGAACTGCCTGTACTGAGTGCCTCCCCCAGAGTTGAAAGAGTGACAGGGCCAAAACCAAGAGACGTTCGAGCCAAAATGCCTCGACACACGGAGTTTGAAGCAATTTAAGTCGTAGGAAGAGGGAAAGACTGATTCAGGGAGAGAGTTCCAGAGTTCAGCCGTTGAATAGAAGAAAGACCGATATATCTTGTTTACAGTTAAACCAGAAAACGGAGACAAAAACATGTATATTAGGAATTATGAGTACAAAAGTATCAACCTCTCTTCCACGCCAGTAAAGACTATCAGGTAAAATGCACTAATGGCCACAACGAACGAACGAGAGAGAGAGAGAGAGAGAGAGAGAGAGAGAGAGAGAGAGAGAGAGAGAGAGAGAGAGAGAGAGAGAGAGAGAGAGAGAGAGAGAGAGAGAGAGAGAGAGAGAGAGAGATAAAACAGACAGACATATAGACAGGTTTCGAGGCCAAGACAGCTTTCCTATATCTCTTATGGAGGCAAACGAACTCTTTTTTTCCGTCAATTTTTACAGACAATTCTAGTCTGGCATCTAAACAAATTCGACTATATCCTAAATTCGCCACCTAACATAATCTACCCTCAGTCTAGTTTCTGATTCCAATGTGAAAAAGGTATATGGAGTTTTGTTTTATCTATTTATTTAATCCTATATTATAATAACATTTTAGTTTCCTCCCTAAACCGATTTTGTGTAGTTTTTATAAAGATCTACCTATCTATCTATCTATCTATCTATATGCTCAGGCCCAATCCCCACTTTTCCTATTTTGTTTTGTTTTGTTTTTTTCCGGGGGGGGGGGGGGGAGTGAGGTGCCCGACTCAAGACAGAGCAAGAACAGGGACACAACACAAAACACAACACAAAACAATGAACACACAAAAACAAAACACAAATTCACACACATCTAGGCCATCCAGGAGAAGACCCAGAGACCAGGGTCACCAAGGTCCCTCTTCTTTTATAAAGATCTACGGAAGTAAAAAGGGTTGAGTGAGATATTTCGAAACCATCACAGAAGGAAGGGGTTAACAAAGCGATCAGGGTCATCGAGAACAATATGACCTTCTTTTCCCTCCTAGATTACAGTACCACATGCCCTCTAGTTTACACCACAAATATGGGAAGGGTTAAAAAAAAGTAGAAGGGATCTATCTACCTATTGCCTGACGCCATGATCTTCGAAGGTGTGGCCACGAACGAAACGCCCCCATGCACCTCTGTCCCCAGTGAGTCGACGCCCCTCCTCCCAATCAGCACCGCATTCATTCATATACTTCTTCACTCCATTTTTCCACCTCTCTCTCGGTTTACCTCTCCCTCTCTGTTATTCCAACTCGCTCTTGTACACCCTCTTAGTCATTCTCTCGCTTCCCATATGTTCTATATGGCCGAACCATCTCAAGGTCTGCCTTTTCACACTTTCCAGCACATCTACCTCCACACCACACCTCCCTCTTACTTCCTCATTTGTCTGTCTATCCCTCCATGTAACTCCACACGCACCTTCCAAATATATTTACCAGACCCTGCAACTCCCATTCATTATCGCTCATCAGAACTGTATCATCAGCAAAAAGCAGTAGGGGTGAGTTGGGGAGGAACCGTACATGTGGACGTAACGTACAAATGCTACATTGTCTATATTTATAGGTTTAGAATAGTTACCCTCTAACAGTAATAAAAGAAAATGGGTTAGCTGAGATGCGCGAACGAGTTTTCTATGGACGACGCTTGGTTGATTTTATGGGCGACATTTTTTGTTTTTCTTATGTTCGATATAATATTAGGCCTTTAATTACCAGTCTCTTGTGTTCATGAATATGCCAGGAGTGTGGTGGCAAGGTATTGAGTATCGAAATATGTTCAGTTGTGATGTACCGAAATGGTAAAACTGAATTTCAACTTCACAAAACATTCAGAATGTTTGTTTACATTTAAATGGCAGCATATGGATACTCCGTACATAGTATCCACAGTGTAAACATTTTTTTTTTACTTATGGTATAAGTACTTACCTAGTCGTAAGTAGGCCTACCCATACCATAGCCTATGTATAAAACTATAAGACGTTATCATACTGACTTCACAACACCAATCTTCACTTAAATGGCATAGCATTGTCATACTATTTTACAAATGTCCATGTCTGCAAGCAATGCACAGGTACTGACAAATGTTCGGGAGCTCTTGTGATTTTCTTTGTGCAAATATATCCAATTATATTAAGGTTCAGATCAAATCAGGTATATATAAATTAATATATAGTATGCATTTTCTAATATGTAGATGTTATGATCTGAACATGAATCTAAATGGGTATATTTGCATACAGAACATCGCAAGACCTCACAAACAATTTACTACTTGCAAATTTCTGGTTATAAGGAATTTGTAGCTGTGGCCATTATTATTTAGCAGAATTACCAGCTAAAATACGATTGTGGTACATTTATAAACACATAAAACCCAACCAATCATATTTATTTATATACTATTACTATATTTCTGTTTAGTATCGATGTTTACGGCTCCTCGAACTTCCTTATAGCCTGAAACTCACAAGTGGTCAATTGCCAGTAGCTGTACAGTCGGCCACATAAGTTATGTTCCTCTCTGTGATCTTATACATGGGAATATAATGCGCGTGCTTGAATTACGAGTGTAGTTTCTTACGCAGTGGTTAACCCTCTCACGTTCTTGACGCAATTTTGAGCCTATTGGGGATACTTTAAAGCCTTTGTTACCATCAGGGGTATTTAGAAACCATTAGTTTAGTTACTTCAACCTCTGCAGTTGTCTTTGAGTTAGCTGTGTTGAGCCTATTGGGGATACTTTAAAGCCTTTGTTACCATCAGGGGTATTTAGAAACCTTTAGTTTAGTTACTTCAACCTCTGCATTTGTCTTTGAGTTAGCTGTGTTGAGCCTATTGGGGATACTTTAAAGCCTTTGTTACCATCAGGGGTATTTAGAAACCTTTAGTTTAGTTACTTCAACCTCTGCAGTTGTCTTTGAGTTAGCTGTGTTGAGCCTATTGGGGATACTTTAAAGCCTTTATTACCATCAGGGGTATTTAGGAACCTTTAGTTTAGTTACTTCAACCTCTGCAGTTGTCTTTGAGTTAGCTGTGTTGAGCCTATTGGGGATACTTTAAAGCCTTTATTACCATCAGGGGTATTTAGAAACCTTTAGTTTAGTTACTTCAACCTCTGCAGTTGTCTTTGAGTTAGCTGTGGGCAGAAAACTAATTTTGGAGAGGTAATTATAAGAGTGAGAGAACTCTATTTCTTATTGCTAATCTGGCAACCTCTGCGTCATATGAGTCTGAAAGGGTTAAAAAGGACTAGAGTAATCGAGCTGCACTTTCCACACCTATTCCCGGTCTGACTCTTCCCGAATGATAGAAATATTTGCTCGATTGCTCTAGTCCTTTTTGAGTTAGAGGTTACGATGTCTGCCCAACCTAGAATGAACGGACTATAGTCAACTGATACTTAGAAGAAACCACACACACAATTGACCACTTGCGAGTTTCAGGCTATAAGGAAGTTGGAAGCTGAAGACATCGATAGTAAACAGAAATGCAACTATAATGTAGGTTTCTGTTGGCTATAAAAGTATGTTGAATTGGATATTATGTATCTATAAATGTACTACAACCGTATTTTAGCTGATAATTCGGTTAAATATCGATGTCTACAACTCTAACTTCCTTATAGAACGAAACTCGCAAGTGATCAATTCATTCATACTAATTTTACCTTCATACTTAAGGGGAGGTTTTTAGTGTTTCCTAGACCTCCATCAAGCTTGAAATTACACCCCTTGACCCCCTTTCAAGATAAATTTGTACATTTTTCGGTAGAAAAATTTCCCGGCCGAAGGCCGGTTCCTCTTAAATTACAGGCTCGCTATCGCTCGCCACGGAAAAAATCGACACCTAAATGGCACGAAAGGTCTTAAAAGTGACATAAATGGGGTGAAAGTTCTTAAAATTGCCAACCTAATGGGGCGAACGTCTTAAAATCTAAAAAACAATGGGGCTAAACATGAGGGAGAAAGGGGTAAAGAAAAAAATCCCTCCAGTGGAAATCTCCCCTTAAGGTCAGAGCGAGGAACATAACTTATTACTGCATGTGGGCAATCGTGTTGAATATGCGTATCAAGAATTAAATCCCGCTTACTTGATACCGGACTGTTCCGGATAAACGGTGTAGGACGTAACTGATCATCATTGATCCGATTTACTTGACGATAATTATCCTACTTCTAACGGGGTGGGGTTAAATATTGGTATTATTATTATTATTATTGTTTTATTGTATTTTTGTATTTTGTTTTAGTTTCCTCGCTAGACCTACATTAAACTTTTAACAATACCCCCCCAGACCCCCCCCTTCTATATATATATGTGTACATTGTTTGATAGCAAATGTCCCAGGCGAGGGCCAGTTCCTCTTAAAAAAAAGTTGACCCCTAAATGACACGAAATGTAAAGAAAAGGTATACCATCGCCAAACTAATCACACGAACGTCTTAAAATCTAAAAAAATAATGGAGATAAACATGAGGGAGAAGGGAGTCCAGAAAAAGCCACTACACATCCCCCTGAACCCATCCAGTACCAGAGACGATTTTATTCAGCTTAGAAAGGACTTCGAGCAATAATAATAAGGCTTCCAACTATTTCAACCACCCCTTCTAACTAAGCATAGATCCTTCCTAAGCTGCATAATATCGTCGAAATCAAGCTAGAATACAATATAACGCACGTCGCTGGTACCGAAAGGGTTAATGGATAATACGCAGCCAAGTAAGAAGTGGCCAATCCACAAACCGTATAGTCGACGATTGAGAGGCGCCTTCGATAAACGGCACAGCAAAGTTCACGTAGAATATCCAATAATGCTACTGATCGTAAAAAAAAACAAAAAAAAAACAAAATATATATATATATATATATATATATATATATATATATATATATATACTGTATATATATATATAATTATATAAGTTGCACAAAATAGTCTAAATACAGCATCACCGGTACAGAACGGGTTAATCTAGTATCCATAATTATAAATAGTCGACGATTGAGAGGCGCCTTCGATAAACGGCACAGCAAAGTAATAAATTATATATTATAATAAATTAGACCTCACCGGTACAGAACGGGTTAATCTAGTATCCATAATTTCTTCGCTACGATTACGTGTGTTCAACCTCATAGCTTCTACGACAGCAAGTAGGAAGCGGTGGACCTTGTTAACCCTTTGAGTACCAGCGACGTGTAATATAGTGTATTATAACTATATGTAGACAATTATGTGCAGTTTGGGAAGGATCTGTGGTAGTAAAATGAGTTACGTGAAAGAGTCTAAAGCTTGGTAATTGCTGGAGGCCCTTTTTAAGGGGAGGTATTTAGTTTGTTCCCTGTACCACCATCAAGCTTAAAATTACACCCCCTTGAGTCCCTTTCAAGATAAATTTGTACATTTTTCGGTAGAAAAATTTCCCGGCCAAAGGCCGGTTCCTCTTAAATAACAGGCTCGCTATCGCTCGCCAGGATAAAATCGACACCTGAATGGCACGAAAGGTCTTAATATGGGGTGAAAGTTCTTAAAATCGCTAAACTAATGGGGCGAACGTTTTATAATATCAAAAGCAATGGGGTTAAACATGAGGGAGAAAGGGGTTAAGAAAAAAATCTCTCAAGTGGAGATCTCCCCTTAAACTGAATTAAATCGTCTAGTCACCGGTACAGAAGGGGTTAAGGGGGGTGACCTACTTTGTTTTCTATCTCTGAGCTGTATCTATTCTGCCCCATTCAGTCTACTGTTTTAAGACATTTATCCCCAGCCAGGTGTCAATTTATACCTGGCGAGTGATAGGGAACCACCATATTTTTAATAATGAGTTAGAAAGCTGGCTAAATTTGTAAATTTTTCGATAGAAAAATTTATACGGCGTATCTCCATAAAATGCTGGATCGCTATCGCTGGCCAGGAAAAAATCAACACCTGGATGTGGATAAATGTCTTAAAACAGTGGGCTGAATGGGGCTGAATGGATGCAACCAAGAACAAATCAGGTGACCTCCCTTAACGGAGTCACACGAACGATCTTTCCGCCGGTTTACCGTCGTCACCATAATTACTCGGGAAAACATTTCGTGGGTCCATTTAATTGGTATCAGAAACTAGACTTAACCCTTTGAGTACCAGCGACGTGTTATATTATATTCTAGCTATATTTAAACGATATTATGCAGCTTAAGAAGGATCTGTGGTAGTTAAAAAGGATGGTTGAGATAGTTTGAAGCCTTATTATGGCTTAGAGGTCCTTCCTAAGCTGAATGAAATCGTCTAATAGTTGCCAGAATATGATGAAAAGGACGTCCCTGGTACTGTACGGGTTAAGGGGCTAGTGGCCGTTTTGGGGGCTAATAATTCGTGTATTCATATATATTTTAGTTTCCTCGCTAGACCTTCATCAAGCTTAAGTAAACATCCCCTAGACCTCCCTTCAAGATAAATTTGTACATTTTTTGATAGAAAAATGTCCCGAATTGCATGAAAGATTAAAATATTGCCAAAGAAATTGGGTGAAAGGTCTGGAAACCGCCAAACTAATGGGCCGGATGTCATAAGAGGGAGAAGGGGACCCCCAAAAAAGGACCCATCTCCCCTTAAAAGTATATGGAGGTCGCCACAATAAATACAACAAGGGCGTCATCCGCTTAAAAGGTTCGTGGTTACCTGTGTGGCGAGGGATGGCAACTACGCCAAGGTCAAGTGGCAGGCGGGTATATATAGGAGGGGCCTGCCACCAGAGGGCCTAGTGGAGCCACATAACAACGGAACAACATGAGGACCTTGGTGGGTAGAGCGTATTCCTCGTGCATGACGCTTACTTTAGTCAGTTCATTCCAGGTTGGGCAGAAATCGTAACCTCTAACCTCTGTAACTCAAAAAGGGCTAGAGCAAATTACCTGTCAATATGTACACATATTCCCTAGACAAGTCTTCCTATTTGGTAGAAATATTAGCTCGATTACTCTAGTCCTTTTTGAGTTATGAGAGGTTAGGGGTTACGATTTCTGCCCAACCTAGAATTAACGGATTATAGTTAGAAATTCCGTTTTTTTTTTTGCGCTATTATCACTAACAGAGACAACATTTCATATCGCTTTTTTGTTAATAATTTTTATTGTAAGACATTTCATAAAATAATCTATATTATATGATTTTTTTTAAAAAGATCATTAAAAAAAAAGATTGTGAACAAAAATATTGGTATTGTTTACTTGGTCTCTTATGATTATGAAACTAAGTTGACCATTTCCGTTTAGTTTAAAAAAAATATATACCAAAGGAAATAATCAATGTAACATAATAGTCATGTGAAATAATCAATGTAACATAATAGTCATGTGAAATAATCAATGTAACATAATAGTCATGCGAAATAATCAATGTAACATAATAGTCATGTGAAATTCCAATGTTGATAAAAACAAAAAAATAAAGAAAATAATATATACCGGTATATATATATATATATATATATATATATATATATATATGCACTTTTAAGGAATGTGATAATTGATATATATAAGCTAAATATACAATAGTACAGATTAATAATAAAGAACTGGTTCGTAAAATCGCCAAGCTAATGGGCCGAACACCTTATAATCTAAAAATCAATGGGGCTAAACACGAGGGAGAAGGGGTGCCAGAAAAACCGGTCCATCCGCCCTTAATGACTTACAGTGTGCTGGCTTAATAATCCAGAAGGGTTGATAGCCTCTGAAGTCCTATTTTAACTAAAGTGTACTCTTCGTGATTTGATATATGCGAGTAAAAATTAATAGATTGACTTGCACGAATAGATTGCTAAATAACCGTTAATTGACCATGTAAATGAACTATTACGTTTAACATCGTTCTTAAGGGGGGTGACCTGCTTTTACTTTTAACATCGTTCTTAAGGGGGGTGACCTGCTTTTACTTTTAACATCGTTCTTAAGGGGGGTGACCTGCTTTTACTTTTAACATCATTCTTAAGGGGGGTGACCTGCTTTTACTTTTAACATCGTTCTTAAGGGGGGTGACCTGCTTTTACTTTTAACATCGTTCTTAAGGGGGGTGACCTGCTTTTACTTTTAACATCGTTCTTAAGGGGGGTGACCTGCTTTTACTTTTAACATCGTTCTTAAGGGGGGTGACCTGCTTTTACGTTTAACATCGTTCTTAAGGGGGGTGACCTGCTTTTACTTTTAACATCGTTCTTAAGGGGGTGACCTGCTTTTACTTTTAACATAATTCTTAAGGGGGGTGACCTGCTTTTACTTTTAACATCGTTCTTAAGGGGGGTGACCTGCTTTTACTTTTAACATCGTTCTTAAGGGGGGTGACCTGCTTTTACTTTTAACATCGTTCTTAAGGGGGGTGACCTGCTTTTACTTTTAACATCATTCTTAAGGGGGGTGACCTGCTTTTACTTTTAACATCGTTCTTAAGGGGGGTGACCTGCTTTTACTTTTAACATCATTCTTAAGGGGGCTGACCTGCTTTTACTTTTAACATCGTTCTTAAGGGGGGTGACCTGCTTTTACTTTTAACATCGTTCTTAAGGGGGGTGACCTGCTTTTACTTTTAACATCGTTCTTAAGGGGGGTGACCTGCTTTTACTTTTAACATCATTCTTAAGGGGGGTGACCTGCTTTTACTTTTAACATCGTTCTTAAGGGGGGTGACCTGCTTTTACTTTTAACATAATTCTTAAGGGGGGTGACCTGCTTTTACTTTTAACATCGTTCTTAAGGGGGGTGACCTGCTTTTACTTTTAACATCGTTCTTAAGGGGGGTGACCTGCTTTTACTTTTAACATCGTTCTTAAGGGGGGTGACCTGCTTTTACTTTTAACATCGTTCTTAAGGGGGGTGACCTGCTTTTACTTTTAACATCGTTCTTAAGGGGGGTGACCTTCTTTTTTATCTTTCTTAGTTGTATCCATTCGGCCCCGTTCAGCCTACTGTTTTAAGACATTTATCCCCATCCAGGTATCGATTTTTTCTTTTCGAGCGATAGCGATCCAGCATTTTATGAAGAAATCCGGCTTCGCCGGAGAAATTATTCTATCGAAAAATGTACGAATTTAGCCAGCTCTAACTCACTATCGAAAAATTATGGCTCGCTATCGCTCGCCAGGTATAAATCGACACCTGGATGGGGATAAATGTCTTAAAACAGTTGGCTGAATGGGGCCGAATGCATACAACTCAGAGAGAGAAAAAAGCAAGTCACCCTCCCTTTAACACCAATAACTCACAAATGAAATAAATTAAAACCCGTGATTCTCCCAGGATTCGAACCTAGGATATCTCATACAGAACTAACACGCTCGAACCATTACACTTTCTAGATATTCCACACCCGTTAAAGCCGGTATCACACGAGAGCTTTGATAGTCAACATTCGATGATCAAAAAATTTCTGGCAACATTTCTGGACTATTTTGCACTGGTATCGGAAACTAGGCTGATGATAGATGAATTTAGCTAACCGAAATATTTTAGATGTTTACCTCATAAGCTGCCAGACCAGTGTTGAATATAAATGTTGAGTGAAAAAGCGCTCGTGTGATACCAGCTTAAGGCGGTGTCACACGAGCGATTTTTCCATCAATTTTAGTCTGACAGCTTCAAAATATAATCTCCATAAGAAATAAACTGAAAACCTGATCTACTTTCGATATAGTTTCCGATTCTAATGTGAAAGAGCCTCAAAATATTTCGAGGACAAACTTGCTCATAGAAAATTGCCGGAAAAAGCGCTCGTGTTAAGCCGCTGTCACACGAGCGCTTTTTCCGTCAATTTTCCATGACCAAGTTTTTTCTCGTATTATTTCGGGACTTTTTCGCACTGGTATCGGTAACGAGACTGAAGGTGGATTATGTGAGGCGGCTGAATTCTGATCAAGTGTCATTTTTAAAGCTTCCAGACCATAATTGCCCGTAAAAATTGCTCGAAAAAGGGCTCGTGTGACTCCGGCTTAACACCAGCATAATTCCGTCATACTAATTGACCACTTGCGAGTTCGGGCTATAAAGAAGTTGGAGTCGTAAACATAAATGACACAGAAATCCAATACTATAGTGGATGTCTAATGGATAAAACGTGTATGTTGAATTTAGTTGCATGTATTTATAAAGGGGAGATTTCCACCGGGAGGATTTTTTTCTGAACCTCTTTCTCCCTCATGTTTAGCCCCATTGCTTTTCTAATTTTAAGACGTTCGCCCCATTATTTTGACAATTTTAAGAACTTTCTACCAATTTCTGTCAATTTTAAGACCTTTCGTGCCATTTAGGTGTCGATTTTATCCTGGCGAGCGATAGCGAGCCTGTAATTTAAGAGGAACCGGCCTCCGGCCGGGACAATTTTCTACCGAAAAATGTACAAATTTATCTTGAAAGGGGGTCTAGGGGGTGTAATTTTAAGCTTGATGAAAACGTAGGGAACAAACTAAATACCTCCCTTTAAGGCTCCAACTTCCTTATAGCCTGAAACTCGCAAGTGGTCAATTATTGTCCTTCCATACAGGGCGGCGTGGGTACGGACGGTGGGTCTAAACTTATTTGGCCAACCGTACATAGACAAGTGTCAAGGTGATGTGGTGAAAGGAAAGAGGGAGGGGAGAGGGGGGGGGGGGGGGAAGGGGGCAAGGGGGCAGGGGGAGGGAGGGAGGGAGAGGGCGAGGTCACTAACTATTTTTTCCCCAGCTGATCGTAAATTGAATCTCTTCTTAGCTGATTTTCTCGATACTTAATTGGCAATATATGAAACTACTATATGGCTGTGGTGTGTCGTATTAAGGGGAGGTTTCCACTTGAGGGATTTTTTTCTGGACCCCTTTCTCCCTCATGTTTAGCCCCATTGCTTTTGAGATTTTAAGACGTTCGCCCCATTAGTTTGGCGATTTTAAGAACTTTTACCCCGCTTATGTCACTGTTAAGAGCTTTTGTCCCATTTAGGTGTCGATTTTTTCCTGGCGAGCGATAGCGAGCCTGTAATTTAAGAGCAACCGGCCTTTGGCCGGGAAATTTTTCTTCCGAAAAATGTACACATTTATCTTGAAAGGGGGTCTAGGGGGTGTAATTTCAAGCTTGATGGAAGTCTAGGAAACACACCAAAAACCTCCCCTTAAGAGGGTTTATTGGGATCGCATTTGCCCATTTGAGTCGTAGAGGTGGATTATAAACTACTAAAGAAAATCGTCTAGTGGCAACCAGAATAGGGTTTAAATAACGTAATGGTGGTGAAGGCGGTTGTCTATTTTGCTCTCATGTTATAATTATGTGACCAGTATGATAATATTAATAATCAACTATTTTGTATACGGTAATTTCTTCGTTCCCCATGAAATTCACTTGCTTTTAGAACGCCTACTACCAAAGAATATTACCAAAATTAAACACATCATAGAAGACTGCATTTCACACAACCACTTACGCCAACAACACAATTTACATTCTTTGAGAGCTCTGTGGGAAAGCCCGACCGTGGCCATGGCCTTCCTTAGGGACTCGGGGCTGTTCGGCCAGGCAGCTTAGGGAACAACAACAATAACAACAACAACAACCAAAATGGGACGACATAGTTATAAGCTAGCTCTAATTTCCCAACTATGCATCGAATATGAAAGACTGCCCAAATATCTCCACTTGCCCAGGCTCGTACACACGTCATATGGGTTGTACTTCAAGGGCGTTACCGATTGCACCACAACAGGATACGTTTTTTGTTTTGTTTTTGTTTTTTTCCGTCCATATTGAGACTCGGCTCACACCCACCCAAGATAGCTTGACCTTGGTCATCTCGCTTTAAGGATGCCCACCTCGTGTTTTTTTCTCTCTCTCTCTCTGGGTTGTATCCATTCGGCCTCATTCAGCCTACTGTTTTTAAGACGTTTATCCCCATCCAGGTGTCGATTTTTTTTCCTGGCGAGCGGTAGCGAGCCAGCACATTTTTCTATCGAATTATTACATTTTTCTATTTTTCTATCGAAAAATGTACAAATTTAGCTTGCTCTCAAAACAAAAATATATATATGCTAGCTCGCCACCGCTCGCCAGGAAAATATTGACACCTGGATGGGGGCAAAAGTCATAAAACAGTAGGCTGAATGGGGCCGAATGGATACAAGCCAAAAGAGAGAGGGAGAGAAAGAGAAAAAAAGCGAGGTGGGCTTCCTTAACACAGTGACCTTGGCTGGTGGGCAGGGCAGGAGAAACTGCTAGACATAATTATACGACCTTAGTATGTGGGAATAATAATGATATGTAGACAGGTAAATGAAGCATATATATATATATATATATACCGGTATATATACAGTATATACAGTATATATATATAAAAAAATTATACAAAATGAGTGGCAACAACAAGTAAATTACTACTCTCTCTCTCTCTCTCTCTCTCTCTCTCACACACACTCTCTCTCCCTCCTATAACCGCCGTACGTACTCTCTCCCGTGCACAGATACTTTTATGCGTGGTGGTGTCGTGCTACGCCATGTACAGTGGAGGGCACGTGAAGATACTCCAAGACAAGCGCTATCAGGATGGCGGTACTTTCGGTAACTTCCGGGAGCAGGAGGACGGGACCAAGTACTTCGAGGAGACCGGTCCTGACAATGTGCGCCGCGGGTATTGGGAGTATAAGTCGCAGTCCGGTCAGATCCTCCGTACTGAATTTGAAGGTGGGTACAAATACTCCGTACTGTTGGTATAAATCCTACGTACTATTGGTATAAATCCTCCGTACTGAGTTTGAAGGTTGGTACTAATCCTCTGTACTGAGTTTGAAGGTAGGTACTAATCCTCGGTACTGAGTTTGAAGGTTGTACTGAGTTTGAAGGTGGGTACTAATCCTCCGTACTGAGTTTGAAGGTAGGTACAAATCCTCCGTACTGAGTTTGAAGGTAGGTACAAATCCTCCGTACTGAGTTTGAAGGTAGGTACTAATCCTCCGTACTGATATTAAAGGTAGGTACAAATCCTCCGTACTGAGTTTGAAGGTAGGTACTAATCCTCCGTACTGATATTAAAGGTAGGTACAAATCCTCCGTACTGAGTTTGAAGGTAGGTACTAATCCTCCGTACTGATATTAAAGGTAGGTACAAATCCTCCGTACTGAGTTTGAAGGTAGGTACTAATCCTCCGTACTGATATTAAAGGTAGGTACAAATCCTCCGTACTGAGTTTGAAGGTAGGCACTAATCCTCCGTACTGATATTAAAGGTAGGTACAAATCCTCCGTACTGAGTTTGAAGGTAGGTACTAATCCTCCGTACTGATATTAAAGGTAGGTACAAATCCTCCGTACTGAGTTTGAAGGTAGGACGTTTTATCTGTCAAGGGGGTAGTGCTGGTTTTGGTCTACATAATCATATGTATACATTTATTTTTTCATTTTCTTCGCTAGACCTCCATCAAGCTTTAAAAGAAAAAAAAAAAAAAAAAAAAATCGGTAGAAAAAAATCCCGCCCGAGGCCGCTTCCTCCTAAAATTATAGGCTTGCTATCGCTCGCCAGGATAACATTGACATCTAAAGGCACTAAAGGTCTTAAAATCGCCAAACTAATGGAGTGAACGTCTCATAATCTCAAAACTAATGGGGCTAAGCATGAGGGAGAAGGGGGTCCAAAGAAAGGAACTACCTGCCCCTTAATGTTCTGATGGATTTACTTGATATTAACCCTTCTGTATCGGCGACGTCCTTTAAATCATATTGTAGCTATATTTAGACGATTTTGTGCAGTTTAAGAAGGATCTGTGGTAGTAAAAAGGGTTAAGCGAGATAGTTCGTAGGCTCTTAAATGCTGAAAGTCCGAACAGGGACAACACAACACAACTAACACAATTAACACACAAACACAAATTCACACACATCTAGGTCACCCAGGAGAAGACCCAGATACCAGGGGTCACTAAGGTCCCTCCAGCACTCCCCCGACCACCCAGAGAGGTTCCGGTCTCAGCAGGCAGACATGCAGCGAGCCGAAACCGCAAGCCCGCCCACCACACTTCCAGGCGCACCCTTCATATATACCGGCTCCACGGGCCAGGCGCCTGTCGGACTATCATCTAGTCCAACTGGCGCCCGACCCCTTCTCCCAAATTACCATGTGTTCACTCATCTATTCACAAGCATTTTCCATTCATATTATATATATATATATATATGTGTGTGTGTGTGTGTGCCGGTAATAGCAAACAATACACAATTAAATGTAACAACGTCCCTTTAAATTATGACAGTCACGTGTACCAAAGGCGCTAACTAACCTTTTAATATTTGTACCTACAGCTGGTGCAGGTATCGGCTTCAGGATTATCAAGTCCAACTACCACACAGCCACCCCCACGGTAGCCCCTCAGCCACAGTACCAGCCCATCCCAGTGGCCAGAGCCCCAGCCCCAAGCCCACCCCAGCAGCACAACCCGGTCCCCTTGGCTCCTATTCCCCAAGCCCCCAGATTCAGGCCCACCCCCTTGCCAGCATTCCAGGCCCTCTTTGACTACCCCGGCAACCTTGAGTTCTCCAGGTCCAATAGCGGCTTTCGCACCAAGTTCACCGCTTTGTAAATAGCCCCTCATACCTTCCCTCTGCTTCTCCTCTCAAATTCACCGTGATGTAAATTCTTCATCGAGCCATCCAGACTTCCTACTCCTATCGTTCACCTCAATTGACTTGCTCTGATTATCCTGTTCATTGATCACCGTTCATCTGACCTTGTTTAAGCTTTTCGTCTTTGGGGAAATACGCCTCGCCAATTTGCTTTCCGTGAGGCTTTACAGTAAAGAGCACAAGCTTTGATTTATCCTTATACAGAAAAAATTCTCTTCAACTCTGTAGTTCCTAACTATTCTTTACTTAATTGTTTTTTCTTTTTATCATGTAGTATTTTCTAGCAAAATTGATATTGGTGGTCTTGGTTTTACCTCATCGCTTTATCCGTCACATTTGCTTTGACTTCATCTCATTTTGTCTATATTTTTTGTTTACCATTCTTGGTGGTGTTTTCCTGAAGTGCTCAAGTGTCTCCCCCCCCCCCCCCCCCCCACCCCACCCCCGCCATGATAACTAAGTCACTAGGGGCTTCTCAGATACCCTCTCTCGATAGAACACCGTAAAAGTGTTGATCTACGCACCGTCGAAGATCTTCTGCTGCCGACTTCTACGAGCACTTCCCAGGCTGTTGTTATATACTTGGGAGAGGCTTTAGAATTACGGTACAATGCCAAGGATTCCTCGTTGTTCCACGCTCCACGCCCTCTATGCTCCAGAAACTGATATGAGAGTGTGGCCACTTAAGCCGGTATGACACGAGCGCTTTTTCACTCAACATTTATCCTCAACACTGGTCTGGCAGCTTATGAGGTCAACATTTAACACATTTGTTTTGCCTAACTTCATATATTATCAGTCTAGTTTCCAATAAGAGTGCAAAATGTTCCAAAAATGTTGCCAGAAAAATGTTGGTGATAGAATGTTGACTATAAATACTCTTGTGTGATATAGGCTTTAGAATGTTACCTTAGGATTGTATTATTCACGCCTCTCGACGCTTGTACAGTATAATCTAGTCTATTTAGAGAAGAAATCCTAACGTCGCAGCTTGAATCCAAAGTACTACCTAATTTCTTCGATGCTGCTTTATAAGAAAATGTTTACCAATATTATTAGCACAACTTTTTAACATTCCTATTATAAAATGTGTTATTTTTCTTATCATCTACCTACCGTTTTCTTTCTTCAGTTTTCCTCTCTTAAACCAAACAAAAACCCTCATAGAAGTTATCAATGTTATAGTTTCATGAGTTAATACGACATAACAGTTCCAACCTGAAAATATACAAAAAATAAACCAAAGATAAGTAAAATCCGCGGGGTGAATTGATTTATTGATAGGTCCAACTGCTTCATTTTCGTTCCATGCAAATTGTATCGACCATTTGCAACAACAATGAAAATACCGACGTATAGATCTAGGGCCATTTTATTAAACCATGGTAAGAGCTTTCACTACGACCTTTCCCGACCAGATTGACCCTTATTGCTCATTTGTATAAGGGTCAAGCTGGTCGGGAAAGGTCGTAGGGAAAGCTCTTATACCATGGTTTAATAAAATGGCCCCTATAGTCATGCCGAATATACTTTTGTAAAATATCAAAATGTAATCCGTGCATAGTAATTGGAATAGATATGTAATTATAATTCATATCCCCACAAAAAATCGTTATAGTTATTAATGAAAAAATGGATGTCTTACATCTTACGAAAATCGTCAGAAATGCTCAGTATTTTACATTTCTCACGTAGAAAGCTGCAATACTTTGTGCAGCATTTAAATAATCTATCTCCATCTTCCTCTCCTTAATCTGTTTTCTACCTCTTTATCTATCTTTATCTACCTCTTTATCTATCTTTATCTACCTCTTTATCTACCTCTTTATCTATCTTTGTCTACCTCTTTATCTATCTTTATCTACCTCTTTATCTACCTCTTTATCTATCTCTCACTTCCTCTCTTACATTTATCTACCTTCTCCTTTTCTTTTTCTTTTTTGTTACCGGTAAATATGATAAACAAAATAATACTCTACATTTACAGTATATAGTCATTATGACTAAATATATACAAGTTAACCAAAATACAATGTGCATCTTGCGAATAATCCACATTACACTTTAAAATTACTAAAACTAAAATTTCCAAAATTAGAACATCTTAAAATTCGCGAAAGAAAATATGCAATGATAAATAAGGAGCATCCTATCACACGAACCTTCAATTTCCACTAAAATGTTGATCAGTCACGTAAGTTATCAATCATATGCAGTATATAATTGAATGTTCAGGCGTAGGTTATTAATAATCAAAGAATATCTAGCTTTCTTTTCTACCATAAGAGTTTAAGATGTCGAGAGGCCGTGTATATTATGGATTCCAATTAGATAGAAATAAAAAGTTGACAGAATGGATGTAAACACCATATGAGGAAGAAACACTTTATTGACAACGTTTCGCTTATATAATTAACTTATAAAGCTATATACGAAACGGGAATAAAGTGCTCTTCCTCATAATGGTGTGTTTAAATAGATTCCAAATAGGTCAAATAGTTAACTAGTGAGCCACATTGCTATCAGTGAGCAACCCCGACTGTTTTTCTGTCCATCTCGTCAGTAGTTCAGTCAATTATGGAACATTAAATGGCATCGTGTATGTCGCCATATTTTTGTACATTTACAATTTGTGAATAAATTATTAAAATTGTCTTATATATTTTGTTATTATCCTTGTACATTGTATTTGATGGTGAAAATATATGCACGAGAAATAATTAGTAATAAATGTTGTTCTGTTTATCTTCCCAGCTTTAGTTATTTAGTTAAAACAGGACTTCAGAGGCTATCAACCCCTGTGGATTATTAAGGGGAGATTTCCATTGGAGGGATTTTTTTTCTTTACCCCTTTCTCCCTCATGTTTAGCCCCATTGCTTTTGAGGTTTTAAGACGTTCGCCCCATTAGTTTGGCGATTTTAAGAACTTTCAACCCATTGATGTCACTTCTAAGACCTTTCGTCCCATTTAGGTGTCGATTTTTTCCTGGCGAGCGATAGCGAGCCTGTAATTTAAGAGGAACCGGCCTTCGGCCGTGACATTTTTCTACCGAAAAATGTACAAATTTATCTTGGAAGGGGGTCAATGGGGTGTAATTTCAATCTTGATGGAAGTCTAGGACCCGCACTAAAAACCTCCCCTCAAGCCAGCACACTGTAAGTCAAGAATAACGTCAGGACTGGATTATTAAGCCAGCACACTGTAAGTCAAGAATAACGTCAGAACTGGATTATTAAGCCAGCACACTGTAAGTCAAGAATAACGTCAGGACTGGATTATTAAGCCAGCACACTGTAAGTCAAGAATAACGTCAGGACTGGAGCCCCTTTTCGAGAACACCAGTCCCTTGTTCCCAGCATTATATCAAGAGCTTATACGTGTGTGTGTGTGTGTGTTTGTGTGTGTGTTTATTCGGAGTAGATAGATTTTGTGTAGAATAAGTGTCTGTTTTTCTGCTTATCTCCCCAGCATTATACCAAAAGCTTATAAGAGTGTGTGTGTGTGTGTGTGTCTGTCTGTGTGTGTTTGTGTTTATTCTGAGTGGATAGATTTAGTGTAGGATAAGTGTATGTACAATGTTAAGATGTTGGAATATTGTGTAGGTGGGGCAGCCGCTGGTTAAGGGGAGGTTTTTAGTGTGTTTCCTAGACTTCCATCAAGCTTGAAATGACACCCCCTTGACCCCTTTTCAAGATAAATTTGTACATTTTTCGGTAGAAAAATGTGCCGGCCGAAGGCCGGTTCCTCTTAAATTACAGGCTCGCTATCGCTCGCCAGGAAAAAATTGACACCTAAATGGGACGAAAGGTCTTAAAAGTGACATAAATGGGGTGAAACTTCTTAAAATCGCCAAACTAATGGGGCAAACATCTTAAAATCTCAAAAGCAATGGGGCTAGACATGAGAGAGAAAGGGGTCCAGAAAAAAATCCCTCAAGTGGATATCCTCCCCTTAACGTAGGTATAAACTCATCACATCCAGAAAGGTCAGGTTTGGGTTGGAACATCTGATAACCCTAAAGTTCGTAATGCACAAAGCCGGCGACACACACGCTATATTCCGACAATTTCTACGCGCAATTGTTGTCTTGCGAGTTTCGTTCTATAAGGAAGTTGGAGCTGTAGACAACGACATTTAACAGAATTTACAGCTAAAATACGGTCGTAGTACATTTATAAATACATAAAACTCAATTCAACATACCATTTATCCATCAGAAACGTACATTATTATTGCATTTCTGTTTAATATCGATGTTCACGGCTCCAACTTCCTTATAGAACGAAACTCGCAAGTGGTCAATGGTTGTCTGACCGCTTGAAAATATAAGTTCCATAGAAACTAAATCAGCCCTCGATCTAGTGTTCGATTCCAATGCGAAAGGGACTCTAAATAGTTCAAGAAAAATATTTATAACTTACTCGTCGAAAATTGCCTCTTCTCCTGGCTCTTTAATAACAAATAAATAAATAAATACAAAAATAGACTGAAATAGGCTTATATTACTGAAATAGGCTTATATTACTGAAATAGGCTTATATTACTGAAATAGGCTTATATTACTGAAATAGGCTTATATTACAGAAATAGGCTTATATTACTGAAATAGGCTTATATTACTGAAATAGGCTTATATTACTGAAATAGGCTTATATTACTGAAATAGGCTTATATTACTGAAATAGGCTTATATTACTGAAGCCTTATATTACTGAAATAGGCTTATATTACTGAAATAGGCTTATATTACTGAAATAGGCTTATATTACTGAAATAGGCTTATATTACTGAAATAGGCTTATATTACTGAAATAGGCTTATATTACTGAAATGTTTGTGGACATGAAGTAATGCAAGTAATGGTCGCTCTTCTGTAAATCTGAAATGTCTTACTTAAGGGGAGATTTCCACTTGAGGGATTTTTTTCTGGACCCGTTTCTCCCTCATGTTTAGCCCCATTGCTTTTGAGATTTTAAGACGTTCGCCCTAGTAGTTTTGACATTTTAAGACATTTTGACCCATTTCTGTCAATTTTAAGACCTTTCGTGCCATTAAGGTGTCAATTTTCTCCTGGCGAGCGAAAGCGAGCCCGTAATTCAAGAGCAACCGGCCTCCGGCCGGGACATTTTTCTACCGAAAAATGTAAAAATTTATCTTGAAAGGGGGTCTAGGGGGTGTAATTTTAAGCTTGATGAAAACGTAGGGAACAAACTAAATACCTCCCCTTAAGAATGGGAAAAGGGTGGGACCTCTTTATCTGTTATTAGAATTACAACCAAACTTCTATCCTTCACTGCTCGGGGTACACAGTCACCTCAAATGTCAGGGGCTGACTCCCGTGGAATGTTTACTTCGGGGTAATTCGGAGGAGTGGATGAATGATGTGCATACGTTGGTGTTCTAACTGAGACAACGTGATTGACAAGCCTTCAAATGTAATGGACAAATTGATAGGTACGATCGAGGTTAAGGGGAGGTTTTTAGTTGATTCCCTAGAACTCCATCAAGCTTAAAATTACTCCCCCTTGACCCCCTTTCAAGATAAATTTGTACATTTTTCGGTAGAAAAATGTCCCGGCCGAAGGCCGGTTCCCCTTAAATTACAGGCTCGCTATCGCTCGCCAGGAATAAATCGACACATAAATGGCACGAATGGTCTTAAAATTGACAGAAATGGGGCGAGGGTTCTTAAAATCGCCAAACTAATGGGGCAAGCGTCTTTAAATCTCACAAGCAATGGGGCTAAACATGAGGGAGAAAGGGGTAAAGAAAAAAATTCCTCAAGTGGATATCTCCCCTTAATAAGTGTTGTCAGATATTTCACAAAGTTTCGGACACTGACTAATACTCTGAGGGATAAGCACTTTTCCCAGTAACTATAAAGATACCAATAACACTTGTTGAGCGAAGACCACTGGAATCTATGACAACACTACTTGATACCCCCGATTGTACAGTCACGACATAAATGCTGCGACATCAATTGGATAACGTCAACTCCTTCATCACGAGAGGTTTATACTAAGCTGAATAAAATCGTCTGACGGAAGCTAGAATGAAATATAGAAATCATTGCGAGTTTGAATAAAATGTTTAGCAATACCTTTGGAGACGAAGGGGCGAATAGTATCTGGTTGGTGTCGCAGTATTTATGCTCGTGACTGTACAGTATCTCAAATAAGGATGTCGCGGCACCAAGTATATTTCGATCAATAATTGGTATCGGCACTATCTAAGCATTAATTTATCGTTTCGAGTGAGATATACAAACAAGTTCCTATCTCTACACACCCTATTCAACATCCGACAGACATTAATACACCACACAGAGAGCAAAACGTAATGACAGTAGCGACACGACTTATTTGGCCAACATTAGAGTCGCGGCCATTAATTCTGATACATTTTGAAGCCTCGAAGCATGGACGTTGTTGGAGAGATACAAACCAAGAGTGAGTGGGGTGGAAATGAGTTACTTGAGAAGTGCGTGCGGAGTTACATGGAGGGATAGACAGACGAATGAGGAAGTACGAGAGCGGTGTGGTGTGGATGTAGATGTGCTGGAAAGTGTGAAAAGGAACACCTTGATGTGGTTCGGCCATGTGGAACGTATGGGAAGCGAGAGCATGATTAAGAGGGCGTACGAGAGCGAGGTGGAAGGACAGAGAGGGAGAGGTAAACTGAGAGAGAGGTGGAAGGATGGAGTTAAGAAGTATAGGCACGAAAGCGGTGCTGGATGGGAGGAGGGACGTCGACTGACTGGGGACAGAGGTGCATGGGGGTGTTTCGTTCTGGGATCACGGCGTCCGGCAAGTAGATGCTTATGTTCTGGGTGTGGTGTCCCGAGTTCGAATCCCGGGAGGACCATATGCTTTCATTAGCTTATTCAAGTGCATTGGGGATTGTAATTGATGATTAATGTTAAGAACGGGATGTGGGAAGAACGGGAAAGTGGGAAGGTTTCCACTTGAGAGATTTTTTCTTGACTCCTTTCTCCCTCATGTTTAGCCCCATTGCTTTTGAGATTTTAAAACGTTTGCCCCATTAGTTCGGTGATTTTTAAGAATTTTCGACCCATTTCTGTCAATTTTAAGACCTTCCGTGCCATTTAGGTGTCGATTTTATCCTGGCGAGCGATAGCGAGCCTGTAATTTAAGAGGAACCGGCTTTCAGTCGGGACATTTTTCTACCGAAAAATGTACACATTTATCTCGAAAAGGGCTCAAGGGGGAGTAATTTTAAGCTTGATGGAGGTCTAGGGAATCAACTAAAAACCTCCTCTTAATGGATAGATATAGAGGAAACGGTAAATATTCCTAATCTTATCTTATCTATTTATTATCTTATCTATCAATATGTGCGGCCGACCTTCAGCGTGCTATTTAAGGGGGTAGTGCTTGTTTTTCTGGACCCCTTTCTCCCTCGTGCTTAGCCCCTTTCATTTTGAGATTTTAAGACGGTCGGGCCATTAGTTTGGCGATTTTAACATATTTTGTCCCATTTCGCTGTCAATTGTAAGACCTTTCGTGCCATGTAAGTGTCCGTTTTTTCCAGGCGAGCGATAGCGAGCCTGAAATGTTAAGAGGAACTGGCCTTTGGCCGGAACATCTACCGAAAATTGTAAAAATTTATCTTGAAAGGGGGTCTAGGAAGTGTTTTTATAAGCTTGATAGAGGTCTAGCGAGGAAACTGTAAAATAAATAAATACATGAACTGATAGACCAAACGCTGGTAAAAAAAATTGTTTGTTTTTCATTGATGTGCGATTATCAATTTAAGTAACACAAATGTAAGATCTCTATCGACATGATGTGAGAAGCGAATTAAGGGGGGATGGTTCACTTTTTGGCCGATTTTTGCATGTATTCATTATTTTTCTAGTTTCCTCCCTAGACCTCCATAATTTTTGCATGTACTCATTATTTTTCTAGTTGCCTCCCTAGACCTCCATCATTTTTGCATGTACTCATTATTTTTCTAGTTTCCTCCCTAGACCTCCATCATTTTTGCATGTACTCATTATTTTTCTAGTTTCCTCCCTAGACCTCCATAATTTTTGCATGTACTCATTATTTTTCTAGTTTCCTCCCTAGACCTCCATCATTTTTGCATGTACTCATTATTTTTCTAGTTTCCTCCCTAGACCTCCATAATTTTTGCATGTATTCATTATTTTTCTAGTTTCCTCCCTAGACCTCCATAATTTTTGCATGTATTCATTATTTTTCTAGTTTCCTCCCTAGACCTCCATAATTTTTGCATGTACTCATTATTTTTCTAGTTTCCTCCCTAGACCTCCATAATTTTTGCATGTATTCATTATTTTTCTAGTTTCCTCCCTAGACCTCCATAATTTTTGCATGTATTCATTATTTTTCTAGTTTCCTCCCTAGACCTCCATAATTTTTTCATGTACTCATTATTTTTCTAGTTGCCTCCCTAGACCTCCATAATTTTTGCATGTACTCATTATTTTTCTAGTTTCCTCCCTAGACCTCCATAATTTTTGCATGTACTCATTATTTTTCTAGTTGCCTCCCTAGACCTCCATAATTTTTGCATGTATTCATTATTTTTCTAGTTTCCTCCCTAGACCTCCATCATTTTTGCATGTATTCATTATTTTTCTAGTTTCCTCCCTAGACCTCCATAATTTTTGCATGTATTCATTATTTTTCTAGTTTCCTCCCTAGACCTCCATAATTTTTGCATGTATTCATTATTTTTCTAGTTTCCTCCCTAGACCTCCATAAAATTAAAAAAAAACCGTCCATTTACATCCTCCTTCTAGATTAATTTGTACATTTTTCGGTAGAAAATTGTCCCAGCCGAAGGCCGGTTCTTCCAACATTACAGGCTCACTATCGTTCGCCAGGGAAAAATATCGACACCTAAATAGCACGACAGGTCTAAATATTGACGACAAAATGGGGCGAAAAGTCTTAAAATCGACTAACTAATGGGATAAACATCTTAACATCTGAAAACTAATGAGACTAAACATGAGGGAGAAAGTGGTCCAGAAAACCGGCCCATCCCTCCCTTAAACTGTAGGCCAAATTATAATTAGCATATAATTAGCATATAATTAGCATATAATTAGCATATAATTAATATATAATTAGCATATAATTAGCATATAATTAGCATATAATTAGCATATAATTAGCATATAATTAATATATAATTAGCATATAATTAGCATATAATTAACATATAATTAACATATAATTATCATATAATTAACATATAATTAGCATATAATTAGCATATAATTAGCATATAATTAGCATATAATTAGCATATAATTAATTAGCATATAGGTTAGATGGCAAAAGCAAATACCAAGGCTAAATTATACAGCTAATGAGTTTAGTACTGACGTCATGTGTCGAAAGTTCTTAAAATCATCAAAATAATTGGGCGAACGTCTTAAAATTCGAAAAGCAATGGGGCTAAACATGAGGGAGAAAGGAGTCAAGAAAAAAAATCTCTCAAGTGGAAATCTCCCCTTAAGGGATTCAATTTACCGTCAGATGAAATGAAACCGAGTATAGGCATGTATTCAGCGTCGTAATATAACGGGTCTTCATCGCGCGTGACTCCAAAACAACGGTATAAAAATAATGCAATGTATCAGTAAACGTATATGTATATGTAAAACCGGGTGGATGGGACTCGTTCGCCTTGGTCGGCAACTCATCTAGGGGAGACAACCTTATACAAATCCGGGTGGATGGAACTCGTCAGCCTTGGTTGGCAACCTGTCTAGGGGAGTAAACCTGATACAAATTCATACTGCTTACCTAAGGGTAAGGCAGGTTAGTGGATGGATTAGCCGAACACCACTGTAGAACAATAGTGCTAACAAGATACACAGAGGGCCTCGGAGTTGGACGGATCCTAATTTGAGTGGTCAATCCTGTAAGTCCTTCACTAAACTGGCTCGGGTTGTCCCTCTCACAGGGAATAGGTCCGCTTGGGGGCATTCTGTGTATGGCCACCCTCGTAAGGGGAGTAAGGCGTCCGGCAATAGATAGATAGATAGATAGATAGATCAGTAAACGGCCATAAATAAAGACCTTGGGTATCACATGACTAAATAAAATAACATCCTTATCCTCAACTTTTAAATAAATAAATATTTACCCAAACCTAACAAAGCAAGGTGGTATGCCCGCCTACGTTTAATCTTCTACTTTCTTTCATATTTCCTCCTTTTGACCTCTTCCTCCCCAAACCTCTTCCTTCCCCTCTTAGACCCACCTTGGGTCAAAAAAACAAAACAAACATGACTACACGGAATGGGCACTAACAAAAGAAGGAAGAGATACACTAAACCAGAAATTGCCTCCAAACTACTTAGACAAATACAATATTAAAGCATGAATCAGTTTTATAAAAATGATTAGACAATCAAAATAAAGTTATAAACATCCCTTAATTTTAACAACAGCAAGGTGGACGGCCCACTAACTTTTCTCTTCCACTGTATTTCATCTTTCCTACTTTCTCTCCCCCCCACCCACTCGTGGTGCCTCTCTCCCCCGGCCCCCCCCCCCCCCTACCTTTAAAAAAACAAAAAAACATGACTACAAGGGATTGGAGTTCTTGCAGAGAGGCTCCAGCCCCGACGTTCTTCTTGACCTACAGTGTGCTGGCTTAATAATCCAATATGGTTGATAGCCTCTGAATTATTATTTTAACTAAACACACGACTACAAGGGACTTGGGTTCTCGCAGAGAGGTTCCAGTCCTGACGTTATTCTTGACCTACAGTGTGCTGGCTTAATAATCCAATAGGGTTGATAGATTCTGAAGTCCTATTTTAACTAACTAACATGACTTCCAAGAAACCGGGGTTCTCGCAGAGAGGCTCCGGTCCTGACGTTATTCTTGACTTACAAACTCGTCTAAATATAACAAGCATGAAATGTACAGAAGGGGTTAAGACCTTGAGTTTAACTTGTTACCCTTTGAAGATAATGAAGCATCTTAACCCTTTCAAGCTCCAATACGCGTTTCTGTTCTGTTTCTGGCTACTATTAGACGATTTTATTCAGATTAGTAACGGTATATGGAAGTCAAAGGGTTGATAGATATAGTATTTACCCTTTTAATACCCACAGATCCTTCCTAAGCTGTATAAAATCGTCTAAAAACAGCTAAAATCAAATCTAGAAGACGTTTCCGGTAATGAATCATCTTAAGGGGAGATTTCCACTTGAGGGATTTTTTTCTTGACCCCTTTCTCCCTCATGGTTAGCCCCATTGCTTTTGAGATTTTAAGACGTTTGCCCCATTATTTTGACGATTTTAAGAACTTTCAACCCATTTCTGTCAATTTTAAGACTTTTCGTGCCATTTAGGT
Organism: Paralithodes platypus; assembly: GCA_032716605.1. Lineage (NCBI taxonomy): Eukaryota > Metazoa > Arthropoda > Malacostraca > Decapoda > Lithodidae > Paralithodes > Paralithodes platypus. Next base: position 26,429,101 of record CM064515.1, read on the forward strand.
GTCGATTTTATCCTGGCGAGCGATAGCGAGCCTGAAATTTAAGAGGAACCGGCTTTCAGCCGGGACATTTTTCTACCGAAAAATGTACAAATTAATCTTGAAAGGGGTTAATGGGGCGTATTTTAAAGCTTGATGGAGGCCTAGGGAATAAACTGGATACCTCCCCTTAACCCTTACACTACCGGCGACGTATTTTTGTTTTTATTTCGGTTGCATTTAGACGATTTTAGTAACGTTAAGAAGGATTTATGGTAGCTAAAAAAATATTAATTGATATGGTCTGTCATCTATTAAGGGGGGATGGGCCGGTTTTCGGGACCACTTTCTCCCTCATGTTTAGCCCCATTAGTTTTCAGATGTTAAGATTTTTTGCTCCAATAGTTAGTCGATTTTAAGACCTTTCGCCCCATTTCTTCGTCAATACTTAGACCTTTCGTGCTATTTAGGTGTCTATTTTTTTCCCTGGCGAACGATAGTGAGCCTGTAATGATGGAAGAACCGGCCTTCGGCCGGGAAATTATTCTACCGAAAAATGTACAAATTAATCTAGAAGGGGGATCTCATGGATGTTTTTTTTTAATTTGATGGAGGTCTAGGGAGGAAACTAGAAATATAATGAATACATGCAAAAATGATGGAGGTCTAGGGAGGAAACCAGAAAAATAATGAATACATGCAAAAATCGGCCAAAAAGTTAATCATCCCCCCTTAATTGATTTGGCCGTGATTGGTAGTTCGTTTGGGCGCTCCTGCAGTAAGTGGGTAATTGACCACTTGCGAGTTTCGTTCTATAAGGAAGTCGGAGCTGTAGACATTGATATTTAGCAGAATTGCCAGCTATGATACGGTTCTAATACATTGATAGCATTATAAATCCCAATTCAACATACTTTTTATCCACCAGAGACCTTCATTATTATTACATTTCCGTTTAATATCGATGTTTACGGCACCAACTTCCCTATAGCCTGATTCCCCCCCCCCCCCCATCCCCGAAGGAGCCAGGGTGAGACAAGATCACTCTCTGAGAGGGCAGCGGGGGAAGGGATCATCAGCCCATGGGCTTGCACCCCCGGGCCAATGCCTCCACCGCCCACAGCCCCCCTTGCAGTGCCACCCAATCGGGCGATCTCACCCACTCCATGATCTCACCAGCACTTAGAAGGAAAAGTAGTACCGGTACAGAACATGTGTGGTAAGAGTTGTGTAATCGGGGCGTACCACTACCGACATACAACATAAATCATCTATAAATACTTAACCTAACTAAAGAACCTACCCTAACCTGGTATTCTCATTACTACATGAATACTAGGTTAGGTTAGGTTAGGTTGTTTGGTTAGGTTAATGTATTAGAGAGGAGTTATGCTGTATGTCGGTAGTGGTACGCCCGATAACGCAACTCATACCAATGTGTTGGGTGTGCTGGCGATGGCTATTGGAGTGCTGCGTGATTCAGGGATTGCTCGCTGCGAGGTAAGGAGCTTCAGGTTTCTGTATTTGTACCACACATTGGACAATTTTATAGTTTAGGAAGAATCTGTGGGAATGAATATATTACGGTGTGACAGCCGCGAGACCCATCGATTTTTGTCTTGCCTATGGAATTGTCATATCACATACTGTTAAATTATATGAGAATGTCAATTACTCCTGAGAGTTATTGCCAAATAGAACATAGTTTTCCCTTTTAATCCTCTTTAACAGGAGTTCCAACAACTCCATATTCATAGTAATTCCTGAAAAGATAACTATAACTATATATATATATTGAGTAGAAAGTTCCATCCAAGAATCAATCAAGATAGTCATAATTGCAAAAAAGAAAACATAGGGGGTCCATGAATTTTGTAAGTGACTGTACTACACTTGAGCCAGGCCATCACCCTTTTTTTGTTTAGTTCAAATAGGACTTTAATGGCTATCAACCGTTCTGGATTATTAAGCCAGCACACTGTAAGTCAAGAATAGCGTCAGGACTGGAGCCCTTTTCCGAGAACTCCAGTCCCTTGTCGGAGTAACTGCCTCCTTTACTCGTTCGGCCATCTACTTCTTTATCTCTTCTTTATCTCTCATACACTATTTTCTCCCATCTTTCCCTCCAATCTTTCACCTACAATGGCTTCGACCAACGACCATGGAGTGCATTATACTGTAAACAAATAAATATAACATTATTCATTGTAGTAGACGAGGTAAAATAATCGAGAACTTACTTTATATCATCATTTCATCAGTCACAGGATTTTGTATGGTATTTTTTGTAATTCATTATGATTATTAAATATATACAGTATATGTTTCATGTAATGTGTCCAATAATATTATCATTCCATCAGTCACAGGATTTTGTATTGCATTTTTGTAACTCATTATGATTATTCTATATATATTGTTTCATGTAATGTGTCCAATAATACTCATCAACCATTCTCCACACAAAAACATACTTGGGGATATTGACCATGAGAGAGTCGGTTGCTACGTACTGTGGACCGGTTTAAAAAGAAGAAAAATGGGCAAAATGAGAATGAAGTAGTGCAAATGAGAATGAAGTAGTGCAAATGAGAATGAAGTAGTGCAAATGAGAATGAAGTAGTGCAAATGGAACTGGTTTGTAAATTGTACAGTTTTTGTGTTATAATTACGTTGATCATGTACAATTTTCTCACATGTTGTCATTCAAGAATTTTGTTTACTTTAAGGGGACAATGGCTATTTTGGGTGGTCTCTCTCTCTCTCTATATATATATATATATATATATATATATATATATATATATATATATATATATATATATATATATATATATATATACTGTATACTGTATATACGTTTATATTTTAGTTTCCTCCCAAAATCTCCAAGAAACTTAAAACAAAACATCCATTAGATCCCCCTACGAGATAAATTTGTACATTTTTCAGTTGAACAATGTCACGGCCGAAGGCCGGTTCCTCCACAATTACAGGTTTGCTATCGCTCGTCAGGAAAAACAATCGACACCTATATGGCACGAAAGGTCTTAATATTGAAAACAAATGGGGTGAAAGGTCTTATTGTATATGTATGTATATGCTCAGGCCCAATCTCCACTTTTCCTATATTTTATTTTTATTTTCTATTTTACTCTATTTTTTTTATTTTTTTTTTTTTTATTTTCTTGGGGGTGGCCGACTCAAGACAGAGCAAGAACAGGGAAAACACAAAACACAAGACAGAACAACGAACAAACACAGACAAAACACAAAATTCACACACATCTAGGTCACCAAGAGAAGACCCAAAGACCAGGGTCACCAAGGTCGCTCCAGCACTCCCCCGGCCCCCGACCACCCGGAGAGGCTCCGATCTCGGCAGGCAGACATGCAGCGGAGCCAAAGCCACAAGCCCGCCCACCACACTTCCAGGCGCACCCTTCATATTAATCGTCTCCCCGGGCCAGGCGCCTGATGGACTATTATCTAGTCCAACTTGCGCCAACTTGCGAGGGCGGGTGCTCAACCCCGAAAAGGGTTGAAATAGGGGAGCTATCCCCCCGCCAAAGGCGGCTTTCTAGGGCCTTTCCTAGCTGATGCTGAGAGGATTGGGTTCTAGTCATGTGGTGATGGGCTGGTCTATCAGAGTGAGAACTGAGCAATCTCTGCCATACCCATAGCTTACTCTGACTGTTCCTTTTACTTATATATTTTCTAGATCTCAAGTGACGGCATCTCTAACGTGGATTGACCTCCCAATCTACCAAGATTGGAAGCCAAAGCATCACATTTTTCCCTTGCCCCTCAACTTTCTCTTCATAATTGCTGAGGGGCACAGGGCCCTGGGTGGGGCTTTGGTTTCCCGGGCGTTTCCGCACCCTCCTCAAGCTCCCCGCCATGGAGTGGCTTCGGTCACCCAGGCTTTATTGTGGTCGGCGGGGAGGGTTCTGTGGGGGCGCTCGGTTATGGCCTTGGCCTTGCTCGGGGCCTTGGGGCTGTTCGGCCAGGCAGCTTGGGGAACAACAACAACAACAACAACAACTTGCGCCTGACCCCTTCCCCCAAATGACCACGTGTTCACTCAACTATTCACAAGCATTCTCCATTCATTCCTGTTTATTACCACTTCCTTTGCCTGATCTATAGTCATTCCTCTATCATCCAAAGCTTGTCTTACACAGTCTCTCCATCTCAATGGGGGTCTTCCTGCCCTTCTATCTCCCCTTGTATCTGACTCACATATTCTCTTTGTAAGCCTTTCATCTCCCATTCGTTCAACATGACCATACCAGCTCAGCACCCTTCTGTCCACTCTGGCTGACAAGGCTGACAAATGTTCCTGTTGCCCCACTCTCCTACGTATCTCTTCATTCCTCAATCCGTCTCTACGAGTAACTCCACACATACTCCTCAAGCAGCTCATCTCCATCACATCCAGCTTTCTTCTCTCCTTTTCCTTCAGAGCCCATGTCTCAGCCCCCATACATCACTGTTGGCACAACAATTCCTTGATACATTGCACTTTTTACTTTCATTCCGAGATTTCTCGTCTTCCACATACGTCCCATTGCTCCGAAAACCACACACACGCTCGCACACCCACACCCACACACCCACCCACACACCCACCCACCCACACACACACCCACACACCCACACACGCTCACTCACCGACCATCAGCAATCAGCATTACATCCATTTTGACCTATAATATCAATCGGTATATTCGCCCTTGATGATAACCAGTGTGTGAAGGGAAACCCCCGGGCGACCTTGGGTTGGGGTCTTGGGGGGGAGGGGGCAGCCAGACCTCTACTCACTGCTCACGAAGAGAGAACACTTAAGGGGGGGGATGGTTCAATTTTGGGGCTTCTTTTGCATGTATTCATTATTATTCCAGTTTCCTCCCTAGACCTCCATCAAATTTAAATAAAACATCCATTAGATCCCCCTTCTAGATTAATTTGTACATTTTTCGGTAGAAAAATTTCCCGGCCGAAGGCCGGTTCTTCGAACATTACAGGCTCACTATCGTTCGCCAGGGAAAAATCGACACCTAAATAGCACGAAAGGTCTAAATATTGACGACGAAATGGGGCGAAAGGTCTTAAAATCGACTAACTAATGGGGCAAACGTCTTAAAATCTGAAAACTAATGATGCTAAACATGAGGGAGAAAAGTGACCGGAAAAACGACCAGGTATCACACGAGAGCTTTTATAGTCAACATTCGATGATCAACATTTTTCTGGCAACATTTCTGGAATATTTTGCACTGGTATCGGAAACTAGACTGATTGTAGATGAATTTAGGTGACAGCAAAAGTTTAAATGTTTACCTCACAAGCTGCCAGACCAATGGTGAGGATAAATGTTGAGGGAAAAAGCGCTCGTGTGATACCAGCTTTAAGGGGACACTGACTTCTGTTTTGGCCTATAAATTCAATCATAAGCTAAAATAAATTGCTCGAAAATGGCAAAATCAAGGAAAATCCTAAAACAATATAGGCCTATATACCGGTATATATATATATATATATATATATATATATATATATATATATATATATATATATATATTATTTATATTTTTTCACCAACCAACTTCACTTCTAAACTCAATTAATGAAATCAACAAATACAGGTGGTACTCCAAGGACTCGAACCTAGGACACACACCGAAAATCCGCGCACTTATGCATTACGCTATCAAGACCCACAAGACGTCGAGCCAGATAGTGTTAACTCAAACAAGTATTCTGAACGCCAGGGTACAGGGTACAGCTGCTTTGAAGGACAAGAGGGTTGGGCTCAAACCCATCCTATCTCGTCATGGTATTCTTCAGTATATATATATATATATATATATATATATATATATATATATATATATATATATATATATATATATATATATATATATATGCTTCCACACTAATGGTGTGTAGAAAAGGGTAGGTTCACTGCACAAAGTTTAAAAAATAAGGGTTTAACAAGTATGTCCGAGTATCTTATTAGAAGGCTCGGACTGTTGTGTACATATTAAAATAATGTTTATGTAAAAGTGTTAAAATGCATTTCTCTACTTTCGTAGATCTTCAGTTATATATATATATATATATATATATATATATATATATATATATATATATATATATATATATATATATATATATATGAATAAACTAATGAAAACATAATATGGTCCTCCCGGGATTCGAACTAGGGACACCACACCCAGAACATAAGCATCTAAACCATTACACCACCAACACAGTAATATATCCCATAATACCTTGTGTAGAGGATATGGCAACCGAACAAAAACACCTACCACTCTATCTTGTTACCGTATCTATGGTTTAGTTTTTGTTTCAAGGAAGTTAAGGGGTCAAGAAAATTGTCAAGTTCGTTGGCGCCACCTATAGTAGTATCTGGGGGTAAATATGTCAACCAAGGTCCTACGTGAGGCTTAACCCCTACTGCACAGTCGCGCTAATAAGTCATGTTCCAGTTGTCATTACGTTTGGCTTGCTCTGTGCTGTATTAATGTCTGTCAGATGTTGAATAGGGTGGGTAAGTGTAGGAACATGTTTGTATATTTCACTCGATATGAAGAAATCAAGTTTAGATATTGCTGATACCAATTATTGATCAAAACATACTTGGTGCCGAGACATCACTTATTAGCGCGATTGTACCGGTGACATCCTTTTGATTATATTCTGGCAATGATGAAACAATTTTATTCAGCCTAGGAAGGACCTATGACCATAATAATGCTTCAAACTATCTCTATTAACCCTTCTAACTACCACAGATCCTTCTTAAGCTGCACAAAATTGTCTAAATGTAGTTAAACTAAATTATAGCACACGTTGCTGGTACTCAAAGGGTTAAGGGGGTAGTGATTCGTTTTTGGTCGATTTATATATATATATATATTTATTTTATAGTTTGCTCGCTAGACCTCCATCAAGCTTTAAAAAACACCCCCTAGACCCCCCTTCAAGATAAATTTGTACATTTTTCGGTAGAAACATTTCCCGGCCGAAGGCCGATTACTCATAGAATCACAGGCTCGCTATCGTTTGCCAGGAAAAATTCGACACCTTAATTACACGAAAGGTCCTTATATCGACAAAATGAGGCGAAAGGTCTATAAATCACCAAACTAATGGAACGAACGAACGTCTTAAAATGTCAAAACTAACGGGGTTAAACTTGAAAGAGAAAAATTGACTACCTCCCCCTTAAAATACACCAAGGCTAAGGTTCGGCATCCTTAAAGGGTACATCACACAGTCAGGAGTGCGAGCTAGTGGGAGTCTAACAGGAGTCACGAGGAGTCGCTAGAATCACTAGGAGTCATCTATTTTCACCACTAGCGAGTGGGAGTCTAACAGCAGTCGCTAGAGTCACTAGGAGTCATCGATTTTCACCGCAAATAGGCCCGTGAGTCCGAATTGTCCCCTACTCCTAGTGACTCTAGCTCGCAATCCTGACTGTGTGATGTACCCTTAAGGGAGTCAGGAGTGCGAGCTAGTGGGAGTCTAACAGGAGTCACTAGGAGTCGCTAGAATCACTAGGAGTAATTGATTTTCACCGCGAGCGAATGGGAGTTTAACAGAAGTCGCTAGGAGTCGGTAGAGTCACTAGGTGTCATCGATTTTCACCGCGAATAGGCCCGCGAGTCCGAATTGTCCCCTACTCCTAGTGACTCTAGCTCGCACTCCTGACTGTGTGATGTACCCTTTAGTGTATACCTCCACCCTTACGGAAAGCCAAACTATGAAGTACACTCGGATACCATAGTCTGTAGCCCACTCATACAAATTCCTGGACTTCACCTATTTATAATTATGGAAGTATATCTCTGGAAACGAATTTATGAATAGAATTGTCTATAAATCAACTACAAAACTATACATACTATTTAATAAAAAGCAAGTTCTATCCAAAAATCAATCCAGATAGTTATAATTGCATACAAAAACACATAGAGGGTCCACGAATTCTTATGACTATGGTATCAGAGTTTACGGTCGCGCTAATAAGTCACGTCCCAGCTGTCATTACGTTTGGCTTGCTCTGTGCTGTATTAATGTCTGGCAGATGTTGAATAGGGTGGGTAAGTGTAGGAACATGTTTGTATATTTCACTCGATACGAAGAAGTGAAGCTTAGATATTGCTGATACCAATTATTGATCAAAACATACTTGGTGCTGAGTCATCACTTATTAGCGCGACTGTACCATGGATATAATAAAGTATTGTATTGTCTCGTTTGGGTTCGATACTGATTCATATAGGTGTGTCGCCAATAATGCCTCGTTTTCTTCATGAAATAAAGGGGGTACTACTCGCTTTTTCTGGACACCCTTCTCCCTCATGCATAGCCCCTTTAGTTTTCACATTTTAAGACGTCCAGCTCATTACTTTGGCGATTTTAACACCTTTCGTCCAATTTCGCTGTCAATTTTAGGATCTTTCGTGCCATCGAGGAGTAAAGACAATCCTGGCGAGCAATAGCGAGCCTGGTAATTTAAGAGGAACCGGCCTTCGGCGGGACATTTTTCTACCGAACATTGTACAAATTTATCTTGAAGGGGGGTCTAGGGAATGTTTTTCTAAGCTTGATGGAGGTCTAGGGAGGACACTTTAAAAACATATGAATACATTAATTAATAGACCAAACAAACGGCCAGTCTCCCCTTAATGTTTTCCTCTTGCTTAACTATTTGTTTAATTTGAAATAATTTACAAGTGTTTTTACCAACATTAATTTACTCTCATAGACGTTCCCTCTACAATCTAGCGCCCCCTCATTATGCAGACTTTCCCTAACTGTGGTAACACTGCAGACAAGCCAGGCGCGCAGATATCAAGAAGTATTTAAGGGGAGACTGGCCGTTTATTTGGTCTATTAATTAATTTCATATATTTTGTTTAGTTTCCTCTCTAGACTTCCATCAAGCTTAGAAAAACACCCCCTAGACCCCCCTTCAAGATAAATTTGTAAATTTTTCGGTAGAAAATTTTCCCGGCCGAAGGCCGGTTTCTCTTCAAATTGCAGGCTCGTTATCGCTCGCCAGGAAATAATCGACACCTAAATGGCACGAAATGTCTTAAAATTGACAACGAAATGGGGCGAAAGGTGTTAAAATCGCCAAACTAATGGGCCGAACGTCTTATAATCTCAAAACTAGTGGGGCTAAACATTAGGGAGAAGGGGGTCCAGAAAATACGGTCTGCCTCCCCTTAATAAGGAATATAACCACTGGGGCCTTTTGCTTATAATATTGTATGCCCCGCGATAGTGCTGCCACCTCTAGTTCGCGCAAGGAAATAAACAGTTTCTCCTCTTTCCTTCTATTGGTGGAGGGAACATAATAATTCATTCAGGTTCAGGGGTAGTTTATAGAGAGGCCTTCCTTAGGGTTAAGGCCCCATTAATTACTCCTTCCTTTCATCTATCCATAGCCTATGATAGAGCAGTTGGAAAGTGTGTACATGCTTAGATTGATATGCAGGATTCGAAACTGCATAATAAATCGTAGGCTTGTCCACCATTCTTTAACTGTCTTTGTAGCGCAATGGATAAATGCACTGAATTTCGGTGTGAGCATCCTATAGGTTCGAATCCCTGGACTGCCACATGTATTTGTTGATTTCATTAATTGAGTTTAGGAGTAAAGTCGGTTGGTGGAGGTAACATAATAACTCTCTTGGCACACACTCCTTCCCACACTCCTAAAAATCCGATCGTGAATGCGGAACTCGACACCCAACAATCATAGGTAGCGCCAACCAACTTGACAATTATCTCGACCCTTGACCTCTTCGTAACTCAAAAGGACCTAGAGCAAACTGGCTGTAAATCTCCACATCTATTTCCTGGTGGACTCTTCCCAAATGATATAAATGTCAGCCCGATTGCTTTCATTCATTTGGAGTTATATGAAGTTAAGGGGTCCAGATTATTGTCAAATTCGTTGGCGCTACCTATAGTAATAAAAGCTGACGGTACCGGACGAAGCAAGAGGTAGTAGCCCCCGAGGAGTCAGGATTACCAAATACAGTCCGTTAAATAGTAAATACAATCCGAAGATCGCTAAGATATTGCCACAATCTCTAGAATAACACTCTAACATGGATAAAATCTTCCGGAATATATCGCTAGAATTCATGTCGCTATAATTATGTAAAAATTTGTTTCTAGATCGAAGTAAATGCTCAAATCTTAAAGAAAATCGCTAGAACTCATGTCGCTATACGTAAAAAAAATAGTCTCTAAATCTAGATCTAGCGGGAAAATAGCTAAATTGACAACACTACCTCCAGCACAGCCATTGGGTAGTAGTGTTGAGACCGAAGTGGGAATAAGTGCACTAGTTTTTTTGCGCTGCTCAAGGATAACTGGGTGGTGTGGACTAGGAAAACTACAGTAATGGCGATCGGCCAGCCTCCGCCATATTGGTACCCTTAGTGATATTTTCCTGTCTTTACAAGTAGGGACTGGAGTTTAGCTTGATGAAGGTCTAGCGAGGAAACGGAAAGATAAATTAATGTGTAAATAAATAGACCCAAAACACGACCCATGTCACCTTAAGGGGAGGCTGGCCGTTTGTTTGGTCTATTAATTAATGTATTCATATATTGTTTAGTTTCCTCCCTAGACCTCCATCAAGCTTAGAAAAACACCCCCTAGACCCCCCTTCAAGATAAATTTGTACATTTTTCGGTAGAAAAATGTCCCGGCCGAAGGCCTATTCCTCTTAAAATTGCAGGCTCGCTATTGCTCGCCAGGAAAAAATCGACACCTAAATGGCACGAAAGGTCTTAAAATTGACAAAGAAATGAGGCGAAAGGTGTTAAATCGCCAAACTAATGGGCCGAACGTCTTATAATATGAAAACTAGTGGGGCTAAACATGAGGATCAAGAAGGGGAACCAGAAAAACAACCGTCTCCCCTAAAGTGAACGAGTTTGGAGGCGACTGTTGATTGGGGGGTAGTGTTGTGTTGTGTTATTGGGAGGTGATCTCGCCCTGGATACTCGGACGGTGGTGGTCACGTGTAAGTTGGTTTCTGGTATTTGTATTATTAGCATCTTTTGGTAACGTTCTAGCGATGGCTCCAAATCGATTTGATAATCTACAAGGACACTACATCCGCCTTATTAGAAACACTTTATTAGGGAAAATAGGCACTAACAGATTCACCATATTTTTCTCCATATAGTCCGCATGGAAGATTTTCGTAATCGACAAATTGAAAAAATACCCTTTTCACAGAAAAATACACCAACCATCTGTCAAAGATGTCAAATAGCGGGGGTGAGGGGGCAGCAGCCCCCATCCATAATACTAGGAGAGGTTAGGTAAGGTTGTTAGGTTAGGCTAATGTCCTTTCAAAGGGGTATAGGCTAGTAAACACTAGGATAGCTTATACCCGGTCAGAGGTAAGAAGAAGAAGAAGAATAAGAAGAAGAGTCCTGCTGTAGTCTCCTTGAATGCTACCTGTTTTTCATGGTTTGAGTGGATGATTTGCATTAACTTACCTATTATGCATCAAACTGAAGATACGGCGTCAAATAGCGCCAACTATCTGGTGAATCGCGCTTTTACTGTTCGGCCGGAAAATATTTCTACCGAAAAATGTACAAATTTATCTGGAAGGGGGGTCTAGGGGGTGTTTTTCTAAGCTTGATGGAGGTCTAGGGAGGAAACTAAAACAATATATGAATAAATGAATTAATAGACCAAACAAACGGTCAGCCTCCCCTTCAATAGACCAAACAAACGGCCAGCCTCCCCTTCAATAGACCAAACAAACGGTCAGCCTCCCCTTAATAGACCAAACAAACGGTCAGCCTCCCCTTAATAGACCAAACAAACGGTCAGCCTCCCCTTCAATAGACCAAACAAACGGTCAGCCTCCCCTTCAATAGACCAAACAAACGGTCAGCCTCCCCTTAATAGACCAAACAAACGGTCAGTCTCCCCTTAATAGACCAAACAAACGGTCAGCCTCCCCTTAAATCTGTATATTGCTTGATCACGGATTCGGCGGAGCAAGACGGATACACCCTTGCCTAATTTTGTAACGGTCTGTGTCTGTTTGTCAAGGTAATCTCTGAAAACTTAAAACATCACTTAAGGGGAGGTTTTTAGTTTGGTCCCTAGATATCCTTCAAGCTAAAGATTACACCCCCTTGAGCCCCTTTCAAGATAAATTTGTACATTTTTCGGTAGAAAAATGTCCCGGCTGAAAGCCGGTTCCTCTTAAATTACAGGCTCGCTATCGCTCGCCAGGATAAAATCGACAACCTAAATGGCACGAAAGGTCTTAAAATTGACAGAAATAGGTTGAAAGTTCTTAAAATCGTCAAAATAATGGGGCGAACGTCTTAACATTAGGAAAACAATGGGGCTAAACATGAGGGAGAAGAAAGGAGTCAAGAAAAAAAAAAACTCAAGTGGACATCTCCCCTTAATGATAATCTGTGTTTATATTCTCGCTAAAATTAGAGGATTGCGTTTTTATTATAATTATACATAATTATCTTTATCGGTAAAAATCTAGAACCGGTCCGATTCGATTATTTATTTATTTATGTATTTATTTAGTTTCATTTTCTATATATAATACTGTTTAATATTTGTACTAGAGACCATCGTATTTTAGTTTCTGCCCAAGATCCAGAAAGCTTATAACACACCACCCACTAGTTAAGTGAGGAGGGATCTGATTATGATTGCCGTGGGATACAGAATGGGTCGAAAGGGGCTCTGACTTATTGATTTAATGACTTATTGATTTAATGACTTATTGACTTACTGGCTTATTGATTTATTGACTTATTTATATCAGCATATATTTCGCCAGTAGGGGGCCTAATTAGTTTTACCCCACAATTTTGGCACGGCCTCCGCCATCGATAGGGATAGCTTTGATTAGTTAGTTAAAATAGGACTTCAAAGGCTTTCAACCCTTCTGGATTATTCAGCCAGCACACTGTAAGTCAAAAATAGCGTCAGGACTGGAGCCCCTTTTCGAGAACTCCAGTCCCTTCCAATAGCTTTAAAAGTTTTAGGCCACGATTTACGTCCTAGTGTACAGTATAGTTCTCGGAATATATAACGGTACAATCGGGGGTATTAAGTGTTGTCATAGATTCCAGTGGTTTTCGCTCAAAAAGTGTTATTGGTATCTTTATAGTACTTTATAGTAAAGTGCTTATCCCTTAAAGTATTAGTCAATGTCCGAAACTTTGTGAAATATTTGACAACACTTATTAACCCTCTCCGACATATGACGCGATTTTGAGCCTATTGGGGAGACTTTAAAGCCTTTGTTACCATCAGGGGTATTTAGAAACCTTTAGTTTAGTTACTTCAACCTCTGCAGTTGTCTTTGAGTTAGCTGTGGGCAGACAACTAATTTTGGAAAGGTAATTAAAAGAGTGAGAGAACTCTATTTCTTATTGCTAATCTGGCAACCTCTGCATCATAAATGCGTGAAAGGGTTAACCTCGACCGTACACCCATTTTATTCAGTAAACCTTTAAAGACACGCTCTGAATCATATGGGCAATCATAAAGTAATGTATTGTCTCGCTTGCGTTTGATACTGATTCACGCTCTTGCCAGTCAAATTAATATATGCAAATTCCTTCTTCAGGGACAAGCACCGAATATGTGATCCCACCCACACTGAGCCACTGAAGAGATCTCAAAGCCTCCTCTCCATCATCCCCACACATCTCCAACAACTTTATCTGAGGTAACCTTTGTCTTGGCCTTCCATGTTCTGTATTCTGTTCTCATCCCTGGCTGCTTCGATTAGTTTATGTCCCAAGATTAGGCAGTTTGATTATAGTTAACATTAACCATATATTAACCATCTTAGACTAACATATTGTTAAATACTTGAATAATTTTCATATATATATATAAATATATATATTTTTTTTTTTTTATTTATTTATAGATAGATAGATAGATAGATAGATATAAAGGTGGCTAAAATAACACTATCTTATAATTATATGAGTATTTTTTCTCTGGATGCGTTGGTCCTTTGTGTTGTAATCATTATATATATATATATATATATATATATATATATACCGGTATATAATATATATATATTCAACAAATATTAAGAACATCAGAGTGATAGTGGGTGCGTGTTGCGATGCAGGAGAAGATCCGTTATTTTACAGAAATTCCACCAAATTCTTCACTACCTTGGTGGAATACACTACCTTGGTGGAATACACTACCTTGGTGGAATACACTACCTTGGTGGAATACACTACCTTGGTGGAATACACTACCTTGGTGGAATACACTACCTTGGTGGAATACACTACCTTGGTGGAATACACTACCTTGGTGGAATACACTACCTTGGTGGAATACACTACCTTGGTGGAATACACTTCTTATTTTCACGTTTTCGGAAAGCATCATGTGAAGGCAGAAGGACAATTTTTTATACAATATCAATCATTCATGAGAGCACAAAAACATATTCACATACCCATTAACAACACATTAATTTATATATCTGTAAGAAATAAAATATTATAATCATCGTTCTTCCTGATATTCTGGACGTAGACTCAAGGATTTATTCCTATTGCTTAAGGGGAGATTTTTAGTTTGTTCCCTAGACCTCCATCAAGCTTAGAATTACACCTCCTAGACCCCCTTTCAAGATAAATGTGTACATTTTTCGGCAGAAACACTAATAGAACAAATGTCTAAGGATCTCAAAACTAATATGCTAATCATGAGGGAGAAGGAGGTTCAGAAAAAGCGACTACCTCCCCCTTAAGAAGCATTGTATTTCCGTGATGTACTAGTTTTTAACTATATTATAAATGTCACCTACCTATAATCAGTAGATATGCTTTGGGTGACATACTTTTACCAGACCAGATACTTGAATTCTAATTAAGGGGAGATATCCACTTGAGGGATTTTTTTCTGGACCCCTTTCTCCCTCATGTTTAGCCCCATTGCTTTTGAGATTTTAAGACCTTCGCCCTAGTAGTTTGGATATTTTAAGACATTTTACCCCATTTCTGTCAATTTTAAGACCTTTCGTGCCGTTAAGGTGTCGATGTTTTCCTGGCGAGCGATAGCGAGCCTGTAATTTAAGAGCAACCGGCCTCCGGCCTGGACATTTTTCTGCCGAAAAATGTACAAATTTATCTTGAAAGGGGGTCTAGGGGATGTAATTTTAAGCTTGATGAAAAAGTAGGGAACAAACTAAATACCTCCCCTTAATAACATGACTACCGGTATATTAACCCCTTGAAGCTCTGACGCGTTTTAGCAGTTTTATTTTGGCTATCATTAGACGATTTTATGCAGCTTAGGAAGGATCTGTGGGTATTAAAAGGGTAAATACTATCTCAATCAACCCTCTGACTTCCACATACCCTTCCTAATCTGAATAAAATCGTCTAATAATAACCAGAAAACAAAACAAGAAGTGCGTCATCGATCCTCAGAGGGTTAATTACTGAAACAAGTTATACACGAAATATGTAATTGATTATGTACAACAGAATGGTTGCCATGCTATCTGAACATAAATCATAAAGAGGAAAAGGAAGTGGGGAAGGACGATGAGCCTATTTTGGAAGGTTAGAAAAAAGGAGAGTGAGCGAGAGTGAAAAAATAAGTTAAAAAAAAAAAAAAAAGCCCTAATGTACGCATCTCTACGGTCAATAGAATGGCAGTTTTATATGTGTCTACACTTTCACTATACTGTTCTAGTCAGGTAATTTGAATGTGCAGTTGGCCTCATAAGTTCTGCTCCTCGTTGTGATCCTATGTTTGAAAATAAAATAGCACGAATTAATTGTGAGTGTGGTTTCTTTTGATTATCAGGTGACTAACCAGGTGACTTAACCCCTTCATAAGAAACTACACTCGTAATTCAATCAAGGGCATTATATTTCCCTGCATAAGATCACGGAGAGGAACAGAACTTGTGTGGCCGACTGTACGTCTTTGAACAAGTTATTATTAAAGCTTTACTATTAACATTTCATTCAGATGTTCGTCAGAATGTTTCTCTGTTACGATTATTGAGAACAAATTAACATATCAACAGACAGACCGAAGACGACACAAGAGCGCGGTAGTCTCTTGTTGTCTTCACTTGAGGGGGGGACGGTTGGTTTTGCTGGCCACCCTTCTCCCTCATGTTTAGCTCCATTAGTTGCTACATTGTGAGACTTTCGGCCTATTAATTTTACGATTGTAAGATCTTTCACCCCATTTATATGTCAATATTAAGACCTTTCCTGCCATGTAGCTATAGCAAGCCTGTGACTTAAGAGGAACCGGCCATCGGACGGGACAATTTCCTACCCAAAAATTTACAAATTTATCTTGAAAGGGGGATCTTGGGGATGTTCCTTTAAGCTTGATGGAGGTCTAGGGGAAAAAAAAAAATATATATATATACGGTATACTGTATATATACCGTATGTATATATATATATATATATATATATATATATACAGTATATAAATCGACCAATATATAACTATAACCTGGGATGGGGAAGAGCTGAAGGGATAGAGTGTGCTGCTAGAGACTCCAGGGCTCTGTATAAAGGGCAAGGAAGGGATGGGAGTTGGGCAAGGGGGCAAAAACAGGGAACAGGAAATGAGAGCAAGTAGGGTGGTGGTGGAGGGGGTGGGGATGGCGGTAGAGGGAGTGTTGGTGGTGGTGGTGGTGGTGGTGGTAGTGGTTGTGGTGGTGTTGGTGGAGGGGGTGGTAGTGGTTGTGGTGGTGGGGGTGGAGGTGGTAGTGGTAGTGGTTGTGGTGGAGGGGGTTGTAGTGGTAGTGGTGGTGGTGGAGGGGGTGGTGGTAGATGTAGTGGTGGAGGGGGTGGTGGTAGAGGTAGTAGTGGTGGTGGTGGTGGAGGTAGTGGTGAAGGGGGTGGTGGTAGATGTAGTGGTGGAGGGGGTGGTGGTAGAGGTAGTAGTGGTGGTGGTGGTGGAGGTAGTGGTGGTAGATGTAGTGGTGGAGGGGGTGGTGGAGGGGTTTAGTTAGTTTGTGGCGTGGCTTGTGGATTGTGCTTGCCTGTAATTAACCACTTGCGAGTTTCGTTCTATAAGGAAGTTGGAGCTGTAGACAACGATATTTAACATAATGTACAGCTAAAATACGATCGTAGTACATTTATAAATACATGAAACCCAATTCAACATACCATTTATCCATCAGCAACGTACATTATTATTGCATTTCTGTTTAATATCGATGTTCACGGCTCCAACTTCCTTATTGACCAAAACTTAAGAATGGTCAATTATGCAAAAAGTGGATGAACACATAGACAGGAACACACACAGGAACACACACGCACACAAACACACGCACACAAACTCATTCATTATCACTCTCACTCACACAAACATTCACTTTCACTTTTGCTCTCTCTCTCTCTCTCACACACACACAATCTCTCTCTCTCTCACACACACACACAATCTCTCTCTCTCTCTCTCACACACACACACAATCTCTCTCTCTCTCTCTCTCACACACACACACACACACAATCTCAATCTCTCTCTCTCTCTCTCTCATTCATTACAGAACCGTCTAGAACACAGGCTTACCTTTCCAACCTTGGCTGTCACCTTGTTTATTATCTGAGACCACCACAAATATGCCACTATGCCACCTGTTTCACTGCCCTATATATATCACCATCACTATACTATCACCACTATCATCACTATACCAACATCACTACCACTACACCAACACCACTTTACCACCATAACTACTTTACCACCGTAACTATCACCACTTTACCACCATAACTATCACCATCACTATACTACAACCACTATCATCACTTTACCAACATCACTTTACCAATATCACTTTACCAACATCACTATCACCACCACCACTATCACTTCTACCACTACACCAACACCACTATCAACACTTTACCACCATAACTATCACTACCACCACTATCACCATCACTATACTATCACCACTATCCCAACACCACTATCACCACCACCATTATCACTTCTACCACTACACCAACACCACTATCAACACTTTACCACCATAACTATCACTACCACCACTATCACCATCACTATACTATCACCACTACCCCAACACCACTATCACCACCACCACTATCACTTCTACCACTATCACCACTTTACCACCATCACTATCACCACCATCACTATATCACCACCACTATCACCTCTACCACTACACCAACACCACTATCACCACTTTACCACCACCACTATATCACCATTATAATGATATAAGACCTTTCCTGCCATTAACGATAGCAAACCTGTGACTTAGGAGGAACCGGCCATCGGACGGGAATTTTTTTTACCGAAAAATGTACAAACTTATTTTGAAAGGAGGATCTTGAGGATGTTTCTTTAAGCTTGATGAAGGTCTAGGGGGGAAAAAAAAAAAAAAAAAAAAAAAAAAAATATATATATATATATATATATATATATATATATATATATATATATATATATATATCGACCAATATATAACTCTATAACCTGGGATGGGGAAGAGCTGAAGGGATAGAGTGTGCTGCTAGAGACTCCAGGGCTCTGTGTAAAGGGCAAGGAAGGGATGGGAGTTGGGCAAGGGGGCAAAAACAGGGAACAGGAAATGAGAGCAAGTAGGGAGGTGGTGGAGGGGATGGGGATGGCGGTAGAGGGGGTGTTGGTGGAGGTGGTGGTGGTAGATGTAGTGGTGGTAGATGTAGTGGTGGTGGTGTTTGTAGTAGAGGTGGTGGGGTTGGAGGGGGTGGTGGTGGTGGTATTGGTAGAGGTGGTGGTGGTGGAGGGGGAGGTGGTGATGGTGGGGGAGGTGGTGTTTGTGGTAGAGGTGGAGGGGGTGGTGGTGGAGGGGGTGGTGGTAGAGGTAGTAGTGGTGGTGGTGGAGGGGCTTAGTTAGTTTGTGGCGTGGCTTGTGGATTGTGCTTACCTGTAATTAACCACTTGCGAGTTTCGTTCTATAAGGAAGTTGGAGCTGTAGACAACGATATTTAACACAATGTACAGCTAAAATACGATCGTAGTACATTTATAAATAAATGAAATCCAATTTAACATACCATTTATCCATCAGCAACGTACATTATTATTGCATTTCTGTTTAATATCGATGTTCACGGCTCCAACTTCCTTATAGACCAAAACTCGCAAGTGGTCTATTATGCAACAAGTGGGTGAACACATAGACAGGAACACACGCGCACACAAACACATTCATTATCACTCATTCACACAAACATTCACTTTCACTTTTGCTCTCTCTCTCTCACACACACAATCTCTCTCTCTCTCTCACACACACAATCTCTCTCTCTCTCTCTCACACACACACACAATCTCTCTTTCTCTCACACACACACACACACACACAAACACACACACACACACAATCTCTCTCTCTCATTCATTACAGAACCGTCTAGAACACAGGCTTACCTTTCCAACCTTGGCTGTCACCTTGTTTATTATCTGAGACCACCACAAATATGCCACTATGCCACCTGTTTCACTGCCCTATATATATCACCATCACTATACTAACACCACTATCATTACTATCATCACTATACCAACATCACTACCACTACACCAACACCACTATCACCACTTTACCACCATAACTATCACCACTTTACCACCATAACTATCACCACCATCCACTATCACCATCACTATACTACCACCACTATCATCACTTTACCAACATCACTACCACCACTATCACCTCTACCACTACACCAACACCACTATCAACATTTTACCACCATAACTATCACTACCACCACTATCACCATCACTATAATATCACCACTATCACTTCTACCACTACACCAACACCACTATCACCACTTTACCACCATCACTATATCACCACCACTATCACCTCTACCACTACACCAACACCACTATCACCACTATATCACCATCACTATCACCATTACTTCCATAACATCACCACTATACCACCTGTCTCACTGCCCTATATATATCACCATCACTATACTATCACCACTATCACCATCACCACCACCACATCACCTGCCCCCTGTAAAGTAGCCTACCTATACTACCCATCAAGGCCACCCACTCTTACAATGGAGTTATGGGTATACCTCACTTTCCTTTAGTGGTGGGCCGGTTATTAAGGATATTTCCATTAAGGGAGTCCACCTCGCTTTTTTTATCTCTCTCTCTTTGACTTGTATCCATTCGGCCCCATTCAGCCTACTGTTTTAAGACGTTTACCCCCATCCAGGTGTCAATATTTTCCTGGCGAGCGGTAGCGAGCCAGCATATATATATTTTTGTTTTGACAGCAAGCTAAATGTGTAAATTTCTCCGGCGAAGCCGGATTTCTCCATACAATGCTGGCTCGCTATCGTTCGCCAGGAAGAAATCGACACCTGGATGGGGATAAACGTCTTAAAACAAAATGGCTGAATGGGGCCGAATGGATACAAGCCCGGGAAAGAGAGAAAATGAGAGAAAGATAAAAAAAGAGCCGGTGACCCCCATTAATATTCATGCATCAACTCTCTAGTTATTGAAATTGATCTGGCGGCAGCCTCATTCTAGCCCGTTATATATACTGTATATACCAGAGACCTCTAACCTAACTTTAGACAATCCTATTCATTCATTCGCAGACGTCTCTAACTTACACTATTCATGTTTCGTTTCATCTGACGGTAAATTGAATCCCTTAGCAGCTAATTTCTCGATACTTAATGGAAAAATATGAAACCACTATGTCTCTGCATCATATTAAGACCAAGATTTTATAATTATTACCATATTTCACTACAAAATCTTCAAAATATCCGATAAATCTTGATGGGAACTTTGCAATTTACCGTCAGTTGAAAACAAAAACGGTATAGTGTTTTCCAGAACGCCCCAGCAAGCAATTCCTCACAAACAAACGTAATGGAGCCATACAGCACTTATCTTCGGATCTAAGTACCATTTCCTGTTTCTGTCCTTTGCCTTTTCATCCACATAAAAAAAACAAATAAATATAAAAAACAAAAACATACTGAATCTAATATAATCTAACCTAACCCAATCTAACTTGACTAAACTAACTTAACTTAACCCCTCCATCACCATGACGTCCTTTTACCTTTGATTCTGGCTAAAATTAGATGATTTTATGCAATTTAAGGAGGATATATGTTACTAAGAGGGTTTATTGAGATCGTAGTTACCCATTTGAGTCGCATAGGTAGATTATAAACCAAAACAAATCGTCTAATGGGAACCAGAATATGATGCAAATTACGTCATGGTGGTGAAGGGGTAATGAAGCCTACAATCCATTCATCGTAGGTAGGCCAAAACTATCGCCTTCTAACCTCTATAATGATAAAACAACAAGCGTAATCAAGCTAATACCTCTACCATTTGGGAAGAGCCAGCCAGGGAATAAGTGTGGAAATCTAAAGCCCATTTCCTCTAACTCTTTTTAAGGGGGTAAGGTTTTTTGGGGGTCTATTTAAGGGGAGGCTGACCTTTACACCCCCAATTCACCCTGTATAAGAGATTTTGTTTCTGGCATTATACCATTTTAATACCAATGGAAATGCTAAGATTCGCTGAAAAATTCATCACTCTATGTGTGCGCGCGCGCGTGTGCACGCGACTTTCATTGCATTATATATAAAAATATTCAAAACATCGAAAAATCATTCAAATTTCCCGCAAATTTGTTATGGCGTATCCTACAATCATCACCTACAACTTAGCGTGCTTGCTTTCCCATATTGAATAATTGAAGGTGCTGAAAACAAATATATAATATATATATATATATACGTTTGTGGCGCAATATTCGACATAAAGTAGGTCGATTCAGGGATCATATCAGAGGAGCGGCCAGTTTGAGCATACCAAACAGGTGCCATATAGTCCTATATATAGTGTGTAGAAGGGGAACGAAGCAGAGCAATATACATTTTAGTAGTTTCAATTTGAAGTTACCAATATATGAATTCTGGAAATCGCAGACAAAAGAAAAAAATTATATTGGCTCAATTTGTTTGTGAGAAATGGTGTAGATACTCCTAAAATCGCGTTTTCTACAATGTAGTTGTTAGAGAAAACGATAGTAGTCAGAGATTTTTATGGTATACTATAATATGGGTTGTGCAAATGGGTTTGCTTACCTAGTGATAGTTAAAAAGGCATGGAAGTCAGTGCTCATAAAAGGTGCCTCTTCTCAGTCTAACAGTCTCATACCGGTCATATCTATTTTTAAACGCGTTAACACTCTGGCTCATGACGATTTCTTCTGTGAGACTATTCCATTGGTTAACCACTCTTGCGTTGAAAAAGTTGTTCCTCTTGGATGTCCTATGTCTAGGCTTGGCTAGTTCCAGGCTGTGTCCTCTGGTGTCTGGCCGGTTGTGAATTATTATATATATATGTGTTATATTGGGGTGTTAGTGATGTCATATGGGTGTTTATGTCCTCATATGATATTCTCTATTGTTGAAAGAAGCATTTTAGACAAAAATACAAAACACATTTTTTTGGGGGCTGGGTGGGTCAAATTTGGTAGGGGGGGGGGGGGGTAGGGATGTGATATGGGTGTTTTTGCCCTCCTATGTTATTCTCCTATGTTAAAAGAAGCATTTTAGACAAACAAAAAAATAATAATAAAAATAAAAAAGTGAAATTTTGGCTTCGGGGTCAAATGAAGGGTCAGCCTCCCCTTAATTGTTCATATATATATTTCAAATTTTCTTCGCTAGATCTATCAAGCTTTAAAAAACACCCCCTAGACCCCCCTTCAAGGTAACTTTGTATATTTTTCGGTAGAAAAATTTCCCAGTCATAGAATTACAGGCTCGCTGTCGCTCGCCAGAAAAATATTGACACCTACTGTATATGGCAGGAAAGATTTTTATATAGACAAATAAATGGTGCCGAAAGGTCTTAGAATTGCTAAACTAATGGAACGAACGTCTTATAATTTCAATGTTAGTGGGACTAATTCCTCGAGTTGTGGCCGTTTAGGATTGTGGACGTTTAGTAAGGAGCGTGGCCTTTAAAGAGTGTGGCCGTTTAAGAGTGTGGACACTTAGGAGTATGGACACTTAGGAGTGTGGACACTTAGGAATGTGAACACTTAGGATTGTGGACACTTATGAGTATGGACACTAGTGTGGACACTTAGGAGTGTGGACACTTAGGAATGTGGACACTTAGGAATGTGGACACTTAGGAATGTGGACACTTAGGAATGTGGACACTTAGGAATGTGGACACTTAGGAATGTGGGCACTTAGGAATGTGGACACTTAGGAATGTGGACACTTAGGAATGTGGACACTTAGGAATGTGGACACTTAGGAATGTGGACACTTAGGAATGTGGACACTTAGGAATGTGGACACTTAGGAATGTGGACACTTAGGAATGTGGACACTTAGGAATGTGGACACTTAGGAATGTGGACACTTAGGAATGTGGACACTAATGTGGACACGAATGTGGACACTTAGGAATGTGGACACTTAGGAATGTGGACACTTAGGAATGTGGACACTTAGGAATGTGGACACTTAGGAATGTGGACACTTAGGAATGTGGACACTTAGGAATGTGGACACTAATGTGGACACTTAGGAATGTGGACACTTAGGAATGTGGACACTTAGGAATGTGGACACTTAGGAATGTGGACACTTAGGAATGTGGACACTTAGGAATGTGGACACTTAGGAATGTGGACACTTAGGAATGTGGACACTTAGGAATGTGGACACTTAGGAATGTGGACACTTAGGAATGTGGACACTTAGGAATGTGGACACTAGTGTGGACACTTAGGAGTGAGTGTTGCTTATTTTAAGAGTGACCATTTAGGAAGGAGTGTGGCTTTTTAAGTGTTGCTTTGTAATGAGTGTGACTTTTTTAATAGTGTTGAATTTTAAGAGTGTGGTTTTTTAAGAGTGTGGCCGTTTAGGAGTGATCATTTAGGAGTATGGCCGTTTAGATATGAGGCCGTTCTGACCCATTTAGGAGTGTGGTCGTTTAGGTATGAGGCCGTTCTGACCCACTTCCTCCTACAGCCACCTTGAGCCATGCTTGTTCCGCTAGCTTAATTAAACCAGACGCTAGCCCCTAGTGGCTGGGTTTTTTTTTTTTTTTCTATTAATTCAATTAGGCCTATTCATTTACATTATGCTTTCCTCGTTAGACTTCCATCAAGCTAAGAAAAACACCCCCTAGACCCCCTTTCAAGATACATGTTTACATTTTTCGGTAGTATCCCTCTTTAAATTACAGGCTCGCTATCAATCGCCAGAAAAAAATCGATACCTAAATGGCACGAAAGGTCTTAATATTGACAAAGTAATGGGGCGAAAGGTCTCAAAATCGCCAAACTACTGTAACGAACGTCTTAAAATTAATGTCCAAACTAATATGCTAAACATGAAGGAGAAGGGGGCCCAGAAAAAAAATCGACTGTATACCTCCTCCTTAAGGGGAGGTTTTTAGTTTGTTTCCTACTCCTCCAGCAATCTAAATATGTCACCCCCTTGACCCCCTTTCAAGATAAATTTGTACATTTTTCGGTAGAAAAATGTCCCGGCCAAAGGCCGGTTCCTCTTAAATTACAGGCTCGCTATAGCTCGCCAGGATAAGATCGACACCTGAATGGCACGAAAGGTCTTAATAAGGGGTGAAAGTTCTTAAAATCGCTAAACTAATGGGGCAAACGTTTTATAATATCAAAAGCAATGGGGCTAAACATGAGGGAGAAAGGGGTCAAGAAAAAAATCCCTCAAGTGGAGATCTCCCCTTAATGAGATATATATACTCCTAATAATGTGAGCCACTTATATAGCTCACAAAAAAAGAGTAGCCTTATGAGAGCGGGTTCTCCACTTCCTTGTCTTGGGGGGGGGGGGGAGGGGGGGACACGAAAGGTCTTAGTATTGGCAAAGGAACTGGGGTAAAAAGGTACGAGAATCGGCAAACTAATGAGGCGAATGTCTTGAAATCTCACAACCAACGGGGCTAAACAAGAGGGAGGGGAGGGGAGGGGAGGGGGTAGGGAATAAGGGGGGAGGGGGGGGGAACTGGCTGACCTTGACATTTATATCATACCGTAGGTGTGTAGGCGCCTCCCTTCACCTGACCTTCTCTCTCTCTCTCTCTCTCTCTCTCTCTCTCTCTCTCTCTCTCTCTCTGTTTTTTTCTCTCTTTCTCTCTCTCTCTTTTGTTTTCTCTCTTTCTCTCTCTCTCTCTCTGGTTTTTTTCTCTCTTTTTCTCTTTTTCTCTATCTCTCTCTCTCTCTCTGTTTTTTTTCTTCGTGTGTAAGTACGTCTTTCTAAATATATTTAAACGTGCCTATCTAGTATTTTGTTTTATTACATTTTGTGATATATATATAAAATTTATTAATTTAAGTCGATATTATCTATACACAAACCGCCTTTTCAGTCTGTGTTATTAGTTCATAAGCATATACCGAAAATTAACTTTGTCTTCTTTTTAAATTTAAATTAAACCACACTAATTTTTCCACTTGAGGGACTTTTTTCTTGATCCCTTTCTCCCTCATGTCTAGCCCCATTGCTTATGAGATTTTAAGACGTTTGCCTCATTAGTTTGGTGATTTTTAAGAATTTCCGCCCCATTCTGTCAATTTTAAGACCTTTCGTGCCATTTAGGTGTCGATTTTATCCTGGCGAGCGATAGCGAGCCTGTAATTTAAGAGTAATCGGCCTTCTGAAAGGGGGTCAAGGGGGTGACATTTTAAGATTGCTGGAGGAGTAGGAAACAAACTAGAAACCTCCCCTTAAATTCAATGTGGCTCCAACCCCACTTCATTCCAGCATATTTATTGGATTGATTTAATTATTTTGCTTGTTTATATTTCTATTTGGTTAACCTCGCCTACCGTTAGACGATATTTCATTCAAGTTAGCAGTGACCTTTCAACGACAAAGGGGTTCCACAGACAAATATCACCTTAAGGGGAGGTATTTAGTTTGTTCCCTACTTTTTCATCAAGCTTAAAATTACACCCCCTAGACCCCCTTTCAAGATAAATTTGTACATTTTTCGGTAGAAAAATGTCCCGGCCGGAGGCCGGTTGCTCCTAAATTACAGGCTCGCTATCGCTCGCCAGGAAAAAATCGACACCTTAACGGCACGAAAGGTCTTAAAATTGACAGAAATGGGGCAAAATGTCTTAAAATATCCAAACTACTAGGGCGAAGGTCTTAAAATCTCAAAAGCAATGGGGCTAAACATGAGGGAAAAAGGGGTCCAGAAAAAAATCCCTCAAGTGGAAATCTCCCCTTAAAGTAAAGGTGAACTGCTTTGGAGCGACCGAGCAGGGATCGTGTTGATTACCCTCACAGTTTAAGGGGAGGTATTTAGTTTGTTCCCTAGACCTCCATCAAGCTTAAAATTACACCCCCTTGAGTCTCTTTCAAGATAAATTTTTACATTTTTCGGTAGAAAAATGTCCCGGCCGAAGGCCGGTTCCTCTTAAATTACAGGCTCGCTATCGCTCGCCAGGATAAAATCGACACCTGAATTGCACGAAAGGTCTTAATATGGGATGAAAGTTCTTAAAATCGCTAAACTAATGGGGCAAACGTTTTATAATATAAAAAAACAATGGGGCTAAACATGAGGGAGAAAGGGGTCAAGAAAAAAATCCCTCGAGTGGAGATCTCCCCTTAACCCCTTCTGTACCGGGGCCATTCTATAGTACATTCTAGATATATTTGGACGATTGTGTATAGTTTAACCCTTTCAGCACCATGATACCTATTTATCTTTCATTCTGGATAAATTTAGACGATTTGATGCCGTTGAAGAAGGACCTATGGTGTTCAGAGGGTTTATTGAGATCGCATTTACCCATTTAAGTCATAGATTATTATAAACGAAAATATATTCGTCTAATGGTAACCAGAATATTATTAACCCCTTCAGACTCATATGACGCAGAGGTTGCCAGATTAGCAATAAGAAATAGAGTTCTCTCACTCTTATAATTACCTCTCCAAACTTAGTTTTCTGCCCACAGCTAACTCAAAGACAACTGCAGAGGTTGAAGTAACTAAACTAAAGGTTTCTAAATAACCCTGATGGTAACACAGGCTTTAAAGTATCCCCAATAGGCTCAACACAGCTAACTCAAAGACAACTGCAGAGGTTGAAGTAACTAAACTAAAGGTTTCTAAATACCCCTGATGGTAACACAGGCTTTAAAGTATCCCCAATAGGCTCAACACAGCTAACTCAAAGACAACTGCAGAGGTTGAAGTAACTAAACTAAAGGTTTCTAAATACCCCTGATGGTAACAAAGGCTTTAAAGTATCCCCAATAGGCTCAACACAGCTAACTCAAAGACAACTGCAGAGGTTGAAGTAACTAAACTAAAGGTTTCTAAATACCCCTGATGGTAACAAAGGCTTTAAAGTATCCCCTAATCGGCTCAAAATCGCGTCATATGTCTGAGAGGGTTAAAATTACGTCATGGTGGTGAAGGGGTTAAGAACGATCTGTGGTAATGTAAAGGGTAAAGTGAGATAGTTCGAAGCCTTTGAATTGCTGGAGACTCTTTTTAAGATGAATAGGATCGATTCTACTCATGGCCAGAAGATAAATAAATGGATGTCGCCGGTACTGAAGGGGTTAACAGTAATATACAGGCTAGTGTTTACGGGGGGGGGGGGGGGGTGACCTGCTCTTTTCTCTCCTTTTCTCTGGCTTGTATCCATTCGGCCCCATTCAGCCTACTGTTTTAAGACGCTTATCCCCATTCAGGTGTCAATTTTTTCCTGGCGAGCGATAGCGAGCCAGCATTGTATGGAGAAATCCGGCTTTGCCGGAGAAATTTTTCTATCGAAAAATGTACAAATTTAGCCTGCTGTCAATACATTTTTTTTTAATATGCTGGCTCGCTACCGCTCGCCAGGAAAAAAATCAACACCTGGATGGGGATAAACGTCTTAAAACAGTAGGTTGAATGGGGCCGAATGGATACAACCAAGAGAGAGAGAGGGAGACAATGAGGTGAGCTCCCTTAATGTCAGCTAGAGGAGAGTGGTTGGAAGGTGAACGGGGTAGTAGGCTATAAAAAAAAAAGTATTCGCTCTAAGTAGGCGCGAACAAGTGTGACCTCTATCGTCTGTAACTCAAAAAGGGCTAGAACAAATCGGCTGTACATGTCCACATCTATTCCTTGACTGACTCTTCCCAAATGGTAAAAATGTTAGCTCGATTACTAGAGTCGTTTTTGAGTTACAGAGGTTAGAGGTCATGATTTTCTCGCCTACTTACAGTGAATAGACTATCGTTCTGTGTACAGAGAGAGAGAGAGAGAGAGAGAGAGAGAGAGAGAGAGAGAGAGAGAGAGAGAGATAAATGAGGTGTATATAGAAATAGACGTTAAGTATAAACTAGAAAAAAGTGGCAATTAAAGTTAAGATTTTATTAGGATACCAGTTAATTTATTTGACTATTAAGGGGAGGTTTTTTGTTTGTTTCCTACTCCTCCAGCAATCTTAAAATTTCACCCCCTTGACCCCCTTTCAAGATAAATTTGTACATTTTTCGGTAGAAAAATGTCCCGGCCGAAGGCCGATTACTCTTAAATTACAGGCTCGCTATCGCTCGCCAGGATAAAATCGACACCTAAATGGCACGAAAGGTCTTAAAATTGACAGAATGGGGCGGAAATTCTTAAAAATCACCAAACTAATGGGGCAAACGTCTTAAAATCTCATAAGCAATGGGGCTAGACATGAGGGAGAAAGGGATCAAGAAAAAAGTCCCTCAAGTGGAAATCCCCCCTTAATCAAACTAGTTATCGATTAAAGATTGAAATAGAAATCCTCAATTTGGAAGATAAAAACTTTGTATTAGCCTGTACTGTACCGGTGACGTCATTTTCAGTACATTCTGGCAACTATTAGGCAATTTTATCCAGCTTAGGTAGGATGTATACCCATTCAAAGACTATCTCCATTATTCCTGTTAAGGCTGAGGTTTTTAGTTTGGTCCCTAGATATCCATCAAGCTTAAGATTACACCCCCTTGAGCCCCTTTCAAGATAAATGTGTACATTTTTCGGTAGAAAAATGTCCCGGCTGAAAGCCGGTTCCTCTTAAATTACAGGCTCGCTATCGCTCGCTCGCCAGGATAAAATCGACACCTAAATGGCACGAAAGGTCTTAAAATTGACAGAAATGGGTTGAAAGTTCTTAAAATCGTAAAAATAATGGGGCAAACGTCTTAAGATTAGAAAAACAATGGGGCTAAACATGAGGGAGAAAGGAGTCAAGAAAAAAATCCCTCAAGTGGAAATCTCCCCAACTACCATATAACCTTCCTAAGCTCAATGAAATCGTCAAATAGTGTCTGAAATAGGATGGGTAGGACGTCACCGGTACAGTCACAAACCGAAATATCTGCACACCCATTGAATCTTGGCATCTTTAAAGTCAAGTTGTGAAGCCTCTGGGATATTACGTAACACCACGTTCTTAACATTAATCATCAATTACAAACCCCAATGCACTTGAATACACTAATGAAAGCATATGGTCCTCCCGGGATTCGAACTCAGGACACCACACCCAGAACATAAGCCCCTAAACCATTACACCACCAACAGAACATTGGATTGTCTCGCTTGGGTTCGATACAGATTCAAATGGGTGTACAGGTATTGTGGCTTCCTTACACACTGATATGAAGCCGTCTCGAATACAATGATACGTGTCGATTCATTGCTTCGGTTCAATTGATTCACATTATTTCCTCACATGTTTTTTTTTTCAATTTTGGACCTGTTCACGGAATAGTTTACCCTTTAGAACATCCTATGATCCTGTTTTCTGGCTGCTATTAGACGATTTTATTCAGATTAGGAAGGATATAATTCCGAGGTTTAATTGAGATATTGTTTACCCTCATCATGCCCACAGATCCGTCCTTTACTGTACAAAGTCGTCTAATGATAGTCAGAACTAACTGTCAAAATGCGTCATAATCGTCAAATAATTAAGGGGGGTCACCTGATTTTTTCTCTCTTTCTCTGGTTTGTATCCATTCGGCCCCATTCAGCCTACTGTTTTATGACGTTTATCCCCATCCAGGTGTCTATTTATTCCTGGCGAGCGATAGCTAGCCAGCATTGTATGGAGAAATCTGGCTTCGCCGGAGACATCTTTGTATCGAAAAATGTATAAATTTAGCCTGCTGACAACAACATTGTAACGAACATTGATAAAATCGACACCTGGATGGGGGTAAACGTCTTAAAACAGTAGGCTGAATGGAGCCGAATGAATACAACCCAGAGAGAGAGAGAGAGAGAGAGAGAGAGAGAGAGAGAGAAGGAGAACAAAAACGAGGTGACCCCCTTAATGTAACAGTAAAGACTAGTTTAGGGTGAAATAGAGGCATGTCGTATCACTATATTGCCCGACGTCTTGTGGGTTATTATGATAATGTGTTTAATTAATCAGTAATGAAGACTATTGCTTGCTTTTGCCACTTTCGAGCATTGTATTTTAGTTCGTCCCCTAGGATAGCAAAAACACCTTCCTAATCTACGGTCAACTACACAATGCCCACCCAAATCTCTTCAAGGTAAATTTGTACATTTTTCGATAGAAAAATTACCCGGCCGAAGGCTCGCTATCGCTAGCCCAAACCTAATCAACACCTGAATAGGGTGAAGCGTCTTATTATCGTCAATCTAATAAGGAGATACTAGAGTTAAGACCATTAGGTGTGATTGATTGATAATGACAAATGGATAGAGCAAGGGGTGGGAGGGAAACTACGTCAAATAACTTGAATTCATTATTCTCTAACGTTCTCAACAGTCTCTTTGAGGATGGGTTAAATATAAGCCGCAACGTTAGAGAACACATAATTAAAGCTCTGTCCTGTGTTTTCCTTCCCACTCAACCCATCCACACTTTACATAGACTTACGTAGATACACTGGCCACACAGACCTTGCGATCCCAGCGAAGTGGTCAGGGCTTATTTCTAGTAGAGATGCCAAACCCGATTGTAAGGGTTCTGTGATTGACATACCATAATATAACAGGAGCTATTGGAGAGATATAAGATGTTGAGCTGATGCTCCTGATTTTGAACTGCTTGCGTATTTTTTTTTTTTTTTTTTTTTTTTGAGGTTTGAACTTTTGGACAAATATAACATTTTTGGCTATAACAATGAAACAGCTTTAGAAGGTAATCATGACGAACATTATTGATGTTAATTTCTACTAAGAAAATGCATTGCCTTTGGAGATTGCCAGATATATAGATTATCTGCGTTTTCGAAATTGACGAACAAATTAATAGGTTGTATTAACTTTTGTGTCAGTTCTCAAGAAACCTTCAGAATTTGGGAGAGCTCACAAGATGCGAAGCTCACAATATGTAAAGTTACATGTTATGCCTATCAAGCAGATGTCATAATGTAAATATATAGGCTACGTACGGTCACTCATAAAAATTCGTGGGCATCGCATACTTATAATTATAGAAGTATATATTTCTGGAAATGATCGTATGGTTTTAATTTTCTATACAGCAACTATGAAACTATAATATATCTATTTATTTAAAAACAAGTTCCATCTAAAAATATATTCAGATAGTTACATCTGCATAAAAAATACCATACGGTTCCACGAATTTGTAGGAGCGACTGTACACTACATATACAATAGACTGAGGATATTAAAACCAAGCATATATACAAAATGGGACTTTATATAAATCACTGAGGTTCTATAAACAGGTTGAAAAAATATAACATTACGAAATACTATACACAACGATTGACTGGTGAGAGTTCATTTTAGACCGCCTGTAAGCTGGACGAGAATCCGGTGCCCGTTCTGGAGAGGTTCAGAACGGCGGGGTAGTCGAATCTGCTTGCTGCGGGGGTGGGCTGAAATTGGTGAATGGGGGAGGGGGTGGGGATGAATCGGTGCTGGGGGTGAGCTACCGGGGCGACGGGGGCGGGTCTGAAGGTATGGACTGGGGCCTGGACGACGGGGGCCTGGTGGTGGGGAACCCTGGGGCGGTGCTGGGGGCGGGGACGGGCGCGTTGCTGCTGCTGCTGGGGACGGAACTGGGGGCGGGGGGGTGCTTGTTGAACCTGTTGGGCAGGCTGGTAGACGGGTTGCTGTACTTCGGGAGTGGAGGAAACACTGGCCCTTAGATTGCCCAGCTTCGACTCATCCAGACCCTCGGTGCCAATAACCTCATAACCTACGCCTGCGCCAGCGCGCCACAAGACTTTCACGCGGTTGCCATCTTCCTGTATATACGAGTAGAAACCGTAGAGAAGACCGTCGGGTCCTCGCTTCTGACCGGAAGTTGTGCCATCCTCTTGGAAAAGCTCGTGGCCGAAGTTGAGTCCGTCCTGGTACGACTCTAATGAGAGAATCTTGGTGTAGGCGTCGTCCCTGAACGTAGCTCCCTGGGGCATAGCCAGGGCCATAGAAGCTAGGGATACCAACACAACCTAAGGGAGGAGAGAAGAACACGGGATTAGGGACACTTATAATTAATAGACGTATAAAGCCATTAGATACACTTACAATTAATAGATGTATAAAGCCATTAGGTAAACTTACAATCAATAGATGTATAAAGCCATTAGAACATTCAATAGACGTGTAAAGCCATTAGAACATTTAATAGACGCGTAAACCCATTAGGTACACTTATAGTTAGTATACGAGTAAACCCATTAAAACATACAATAGACGTGTAAACCCATTAAAACATACAATAGACGTGTAAACCCATTAAAACATACAATAGACGTGTAAACCCATTAAAACATACAATAGACGTGTAAAACCAATATATACACTTACAATTAAGCGGGGTGACCTGTTTTTTTTCTCTCTGGGGGTTGTATCCATTTGGCCCCATTCAGCCTACTGTTTTAAGACGTTTATCCCCATCCAGGTGTCGATTTATACCTGGCGAGCGATAGCGAGCCACCATATTTTCGATAATGAGTTAGACAGCTGGCTGATTTTGTAAATTTTTCGATAGAAAAATGTCTCCGGCGAAGCCAGATTTCTCCATACAATGCTGACTCGCTATAGCTCGCCAGGAAAATATCGACACCTGGATAGGGATTGTCTTAACACAGTAGGCGGAATGAGGCTGAATGGATACAACCCAGAGAGAGAAAAAAGCCGGTCACCCCCCATAATAGACGTGTAAAGCCATTAGGTACAATTATTTAATCAATCAAGCAATGCACCGTGACAGCGCGTAGCCGCACTCACCCTCCGACTCCATTAGGTACACTCCAAAGCAATAGACATAGGACTATAGTCTGTTCAATAGACATAGAACTATAGTCTGTTCAATAGACATAGAACTATAGTCTATTCATGATAATTAGGACAAACAAAATGACCACTAACTTTAAGGGGAGATTTCCACTTGAGGGATTTTTTTCTTTACCCCTTTCTCCCTCATGTTTAGCCCATTGCTTTTGAGATTTTAAGACGGTCGCCCCATTCGTTTGGCGATTTTAAGAACATTCGCCCCATTTCTGTCAATTTTAAGACCTTTCCTGCCATTCAGGTGTCGATTTTTTCCTGGCGAGCGATAGCGAGCCTGTAATTTAAGAGGAACCGGCCTTCGGCCTAGACATTTTTCTACCGAAAAATGTACAAATTTATCTTGAAAGTGGGTCTAGGGGGTGTAAATTTAAGCTTGATGGAAGTCTAGGGACGAAACTAAAAACCTCCCCTTAATAACTCAAAGATGACCAGAATAATGGAGCTAATATTTCAACCATTAGGCAAGTGTCAGCCAGAGACTATGTGTGATCATCTACAGCCCATTTGGTCTAGCCTTTTTTTTTTTTTTTTTTTTTTTTTCTATGTGAGTGAGGGAGACAAAAGGCTGAACTGTCTGTAGCGAGTGCCTCCCCCAGAGTTGAAAGAGTGACAGGGCCAAAATCAAGGGACGTTCGAGCCAAAATGCCTGGACACACGGAGTTTGAAGCACTTTTAAGTCATGGGAAGAGGGAAAGACTGATTCTGGGAGAGAGTTCCAGAGCTCAGCAGTTGAATAGAAGAAAGTCTGAGAATAACGTTTCCCTCTTGGTTTGGAGAGGGGTGGAATTGTGTTGCAAGACGGGTACCACGTACCCTAACTAGAGGGAGTGGTATACACTGTGCGAGCTCTGAGGAACACTGAATATTGTATTAGCAATAGAATAGCGAGAGAGATGCAACATTGCGGTGAAGAGAGAGAGATTGCAAAGTGTTGGTGAGTGGACGGGAGTTAATGATACGAAAGGCCTTCCTTTCTACTTTGTCTAGGAGTGTGGTATGAGAGGATCCTCCCTACACATGTGAACAATACTCAATACAAGGACTCACTATGCCCCTGTACAGAGCAAGAAGCTGTGCAGGGGTAAAGAACCTCTTGAGGCGGTTGTCGAGCACACTCAGCTTCTGGGAGGCTGCTTTAGTAAGTTATAGAGGTTAGTGTTAAGGAGGGATGGGCCGCTTTTCTGGACCACTTTCTCCCTCATGTTTAGCCCCATTAGTTTTCAGATGTTAAGATGTTTGCCCCTTCAGTTAGTCGATTTTAAGACCTTTCACCCAATTTCTTCGTCAATATTTAGACCTTTCGTGCTATTTAGGTGTCGATGTTTTCCCTGGCGAACGATAGTGAGCCTATAATGTTGGAAGAACCGGCTTTCGGCCGGGAAAATGTTCTATCGAAAAATGTACAAATTAATCTAGAAGGGGGATCTAATGGATGTTTTTATTTTTTATTTGATGGAGGTCAAGGGAGGAAACTAGAAAAATAATTAATACATGCAAAAATCGCCCAAAAAGTGAACCATCCCCCCTTAACCCCTTCCTGGCCTGTTTATCATGCTTGGACTATTAGTACACTAA
Organism: Paralithodes platypus; assembly: GCA_032716605.1. Taxonomy (NCBI): domain Eukaryota; kingdom Metazoa; phylum Arthropoda; class Malacostraca; order Decapoda; family Lithodidae; genus Paralithodes; species Paralithodes platypus. Next base: position 26,464,140 of record CM064515.1, read on the forward strand.
CAAAACAAAAAACAAACTAACATTAATAACACTCAAAATCACAAACCATTAATAACACTCAAAATCACAAACCATTAATAACACTCAAAATCACAAACCATTAATAACAATCAAAATCACAAACCATTAATAACACTCAAAATCACAAACCATTAATAACACTCAACATCACAAACCATTAATAACACTCAAAATCACAAACCATTAATAACACTCAAAATCACAAACCAATAATAACACTCGAAATCACAAACCAATAATAACACTCGAAATCACAAACCATTAATAACTCGAAATCACAAACCACCAATAACACTCAAAATCACAAACCATTAATAACACTCAAAATCACAAACCATTAATAACGCTCAAAATCACAAACCATTAATAACACTCAAAATCACAAACCATTAATAACACTCGAAATCACAAACCATTTATAACACTCAAAATCACAAACCATTAATAACACTCAAAATCACAAACCATTAATAACACTCGAAATCACAAACCATTAATAACACTCGAAATCACAAACTATTAATAACGCTCAAAATCACAAACCATTAATAACGCTCAAAATCACAAACCATTAATAACACTCAAAATCACAAACCATTAATAACACTCAAAATCACAAACCATTAATAACACTCAAAATCACAAACCATTAACAACACTCGAAATCACAAACCATTAATAACACTCGAAATCACAAACTATTAATAACGCTCAAAATCACAAACCATTAATAACGCTCAAAATCACAAACCATTAATAACGCTCAAAATCACAAACCATTAATAACACTCAAAATCACAAACCATTAATAACACTCGAAATCACAAACCATTAATAACACTCAAAATCACCCCCTTTTACTTGTGATTCTGGCCAAAGCTAAGACGATTTTACGCAGCTTAAGAAGGAACTGTGTTATTCAGAAGGTTTACTTTGATCGTATTTACCCCTTTGAGTCCTAGAGGTGGATTGTATGGCGAAGAAAGGCGCCTAATGGTAGCCCGAATAAGGTGAGAATTACGTCATGGTGCTGAAGGGGTTAATATTAATGTGTAGTAATAGTGTATGTCTATTAGCTCGTCACTATACTCTGTTTCTTTTCAACTGACGAAAAATTGAATTCCTTCGTAGCTAATTTCTCGATACTTAATGGAAACATGAAACTACATGTCTTTGCATCATATTACGACCACGTTAATGTAATTAGCACCATATTTCACTACAAATTCTTCGAAATCGTGATGGGAACTTTGCAATTTACCGTCAGTTGAAAAGAAACAGGGTACAATACTAGGAGTGTCGAGTAAATGTCCCTCTCTACATATTTCACAGCGGCTACTATTCAAGAACAATATAGGTAGGGTTCTAGGTTGGCTATATGACGTCAGGAGAGAGAGAGAGAGCGAGAGAGAGAGATTGAGAGATTTTTAATAACGTATGATATTATTATTAGTAAGTTGGTAGTACTGTCATTAAAGGGAACAATTTTATATATTAAGTAACACCCCGTTCTTAACATTAATCATCAATTACAAACCCCAATGTACTTGAATAAACTAATGAAAGCATATGGTCCTCCTGGGATTCGAACTTGGGACACCACACCCGGAACATAAACGCCTAAACCATTACACCACCATCACAGTTAAAGACATGCATGATATAATGTAGGCAATATTTAAATAGCATATATTAATTTTTCAGAACACTATTTTTGTTCAATAGCTTTTGTTAGTTCGTTAAGACAAGTATAAGGGCACTGAAAAATACTGCAATCACTAAAGCACCAATCACTATAGCACCAATCACTATAGCACCAATCACTATAGCACCAATCACTATAGCACCAATCACTATAGCACCAATCACACTGTTCCCGTACAGCTATTATCCATTCACTTAACCCTTTCAAGATCCGATACACATTTGTTTTCTGTGTTCTGGCTATTATTAGACGATTGTGTTCAGATTACGAAGGGTACATGGAAGTCAGAGGGTTAATTGAGATAGTCTTTACCCTTATAATCCTCACAGATCCTTCTTAAACTCTATAAAATCCCCTTCTGATAGCCAAAATTGCGGCCCAATCTTCAAAAGGGTCGACAAAAACGCACACAAGAAAACGTGATGACTGGAGCAACTGAGATAGTATTTACACTTATAATTCCCACAGATCCTTCTTAAACTGTATACAATCCCCTAATGATAGCCAAAAATGCGGCCCAATCTTCAAAGGGGCGACAAAAACACTAAGAAGAAAAGTGGACAGGCACAATTGGGATAGACTTTACACTTATAATTCCCACAGATCCTTCTTAAACTATATAAAATCCCCTAATGATAGCCAAAATAAATGGTCAAAAAATGCGTCCCAATCTTCCAAAGGGTCGACAAAAAACACTTAAAAGAAAACGAGAGGTCTGGAAACTTACAAGCTGTCTCATTTTGGCAGGGGTAACTGTGGTTCGTCTGTGGGGTCCTGACGTGGGGAGGGCCTTATATACCCTCTCGCTGCTGACGTCATGGAAGGGGCTGGCTGGGAGGTGGCTTCAAGGCTGTTCGGTGATGTGGCTGTGGTGGGGTGGTGTGGCTGGGTATATGGCCCACGAGATCTGGTCATACAGTCGCCCGCAGAAGTTCTGCTCTTGTCTGTAATTATATATATGAGTTAATCGATTTTTGTTTCTTATAAAGAAGGTGGCCAGGGGTGTTCGGTGATGTGGCTTTGGTGGGGTGGTGTGGCTTGGTATATGGCCCACGAGATCTGGTCATACAGTCGCCCGCAGAAGTTCCGATCTTGTCTGTAAAACTGTCTTCGTGGTGCGATGCATAAGGTGTTGATTTTCGGTGTGAGCATCCTGGATTCGAATCCACGGACTGCCACATGTGTTTGTAAATTTCATTAATCGATTTTAGGAGTATAGTTGGTTGTTGGAAGGAACATAATAATTATATATATGATTTAATCGATTTTTGTTTCTTATAAAGTAGGTGGCCAGGGGTGTTCGGTGATATGGCTATGAGGTGGTGTGGCTGGAGATTTGGTCATACAGTCGCCCACAGTAGTTCCGATCTTGTCTGATTATTAATATTCTTTTCTCTCACTAAAGCATTACGCTTTCCATAATGCAGTTGGGTCTGATTATATGATTAGATTGATATCCAGAATTCGAAAATGGATATTAATCGTAGTCGTGTATTCAACCTTTAACTGTGTTGGTGGTGTAATGGTTTAGATGCTTATGTTCTGGGTGTGGTGTCCCGAGTTCGAGTTCCGGGAGGACCATATGCTTTCATTAGTTTATTCAAGTACATTGGGGTTTGTAATTGATGATTAATGTTAAGAATAGGGTGTTACTTGATTATATATATATATGGACGTAGGTATAATTTAATCGATTTTTGTTTCTTATAAAGTAGGTGGCTAAGACTGTTCAGTGATGTGGCTATGGGGTGGTGTGGCTGGAGATGTGGTCAGAAGTTCCGCTCATATTTGTAAGTTATTTTTTTTGTCTTTTCCATGTGCATGAAAAATACAAAATGCAAAGCTGTCTGTAACAAGTGTCCCCCTCAAGATTGAAAGAGTGATAGAGAGCCAAAAGCAAGGTATGTTAGAGGTAATTTAGGTGTGTTGGAAAGGTTGACCGGTCATTTCAACCAGTAGACCATTTCAACCAGTAGCTCTCAACCAGTACCAAATCAACCAATACGGTTAGGTTAGGTTAGGTTAGTACTATATTTTGGCACTGGTTTGGTTGGTCTGGGTTAATTTGGCACTGGATGAGAGCTACTGGTTGAAATGGTCTACTGGTTGAATTGACATGGAACTGTTGGAAAGAAGTGTGGTGTGCTTGTTAAGTGTTGTGAAATTGATAGGAGGAGTATAAAGAAGTACAAAGGAAATCAAGCAACAACATATCTAGTGACCCCTCTAGGATGCTTGTCCTCCAAAACACTGAGGATCAGGTGTCCCAACAGTGGTTTAGAGTGGGTAAGGGAACATTGGAAAGGGAACTACTGCCCTGGAACTAATGTCCGTGGCAGGATTAGGAAGTTAGTAGGGAACAGATGGGTTAGTAACATAACACAGTTATAAGTGATCTTTCGAATATCTGGGAAAAAGAGAGTAACGTCTTAGTAATATATATACGCAATAAGGTGTTTGTGAGAGTTAGCTGGATTACTCTCTGTGTAAGTGAGGCAAAAATGTGTAGTATGATATAAG
>CM064515.1:26470885-26478385 GCA_032716605.1 Paralithodes platypus
GATAGTTTGACGCCTTATTATAGCTAAAGGTCCTTCCTAATCTGAATACAATCGTCTAATAGTTGCCACAATATAATGAAAAGGACGTCCCCGGTACTGAATGGGTTAAACTTATCATCATAACTATATTCCAGTTATCATAATATAGTTCTTGCTAGCGTAACTATTCCAATCATCATTATATAATTAATATAAACACCATATGACGAGGAGCACTTTATTGATAACGTTTCGTAACTCTATTTTAGGTATCTTAATAAATAAAGGTCAATGTTTGTCTGTTTGTCAGTTACCCGACCTTTGTTACTAAACTCCTCCCACAGTTTTGGTGCCAGGTGGGAGTGTGGGGCACCGTTGGAAAGCCCAGGCTTTGGAGATGGTTTTAGGCGAGTTTAGTGGAAATCAGAGACACTTTTGTTTAATAAAATTTTCGGCAGAACTTATGTAGTATACGGGAGCGAAAAAAATGCGAAAACAAAAATGGCCGTTTGGGGCAGAAGGAGGCCTCCGATCGAAAAGGTGTATGGAACGAAAGTTGTTCGCAGCCCCACACAATGGGGGTACGGATGAAGTGAGATCCTAAATCGGAGGTCATTTAGCGGCCAAAATCGAGGTCGCCGTTTAATGAGGCACAGGGAGGTCGAGGCCGGTGATTATGGTAGTAGTAGTATTGTGATGATTGTGGTAGTAGTGATTGATGATGGTGATTATGGTAGTAGTAGTGGTGGTAGTAGTGATGGTGATTATGGTGATTACCCGGGCAACGCCGGGTACCCCTGTTAGTGATTAGTATAAAGTATTGCCCTGGTGTAGTTCTTTCTATTCCTGTTTTCATTATTTCCAACCTAGCATCATAATTCAATTCCAGTTATTATTCCACAATATTTACCTAGATGTGTGTGAATTTGTATTTTGTTTTTGTGTGTTCATTGTTTTCTGTTGTGTTGTCCCTATTCGAGCTCTGTCTTGAGTCGCCCCCCTCCCCCCCAAAAAAATAAAAACATAAGAAATAAAATAAAAAATTAAAAGTGGGCATTGGGCCTGGGTGTATACATATACATACAATTTTCCAGCGAACTCTATTCCAGTTACCATTATGCAATATTTTCCTAGCGTAACTCTATTCCAGTTATCATTATACAGTATTTTCCTAGCGTAACTCTATTCCAGTTATCATTACACAGTATTTTTCTAGCGTAACTTGATTCCCGTTTTCTCGAGAAGGAAATTCGAAAGTGTGCTTAATTTTGGTCAAGGCTTTCATCGAGGCATCAATGAAATCTGATTACCCTTCTGCCTCGGGTTCACCTAAAGAAATAGTTCACCTCTCATTCAGTGTTGCCAATTAGCTATTTTCTCGCTAGATCTAGAGGTATTTACTTCGAGCTAGCGGCAATTTCTTACATCGACCGACATGAATTCCAGCGATACTCTGTAGATGTATACGCCATTGTAGAGAGATATTGTAGAGAACGTGCCGTTATTCTATCTATATTAGGTATTTATTTACTAAGAGAGATATTGTAGAGATTGTGCTGTTATTCTAGCTATTTTTGGAATTGTAGAGAGATATTTCGGCATTGTAGAGATATTTCAGCATTGTTGAGAGACATTTCGGCATTGTAGAGAGATATTTCGGCATTGTAGAGAGATATTTCGGCATTGTAGAGAGATATTTCGGCATTGTAGAGAGCTATTTCGGCATTGTAGAGAGATATTTCGGCATTGTAGAGAGATATTTCGGCATTGTAGAGAGATATTTCGGCATTGTAGAGAGATATTTCGGCATTGTAGAGAGATATTTCGGCATTGTAGAGAGATATTTCGGCATTGTAGAGAGATATTTCGGCATTGTAGAGAGATATTTTAGCATTGTTGAGAGATATTTCGGCATTGTTGAGAGATATTTCGGCATTGTAGAGAGATATTTCGGCATTGTAGAGAGATATTTCGGCATTGTAGAGAGATATTGTAGAGATTATGCTGTTACTCTAGCAATTTTCGCCGTGTATTTATTATCTAGCAGACTTGATTTGTAACCTTGCTCACATTATTATTAGCCATAGTAGGTCTAGGCTTCCTGATGTGCGAGTACTACGCTCTTCCTGTTGTGTGTGTGTGTGTGTGTGTGTGTGTGTGTGTGTGTGTGTGCGTGCGAGTGTGTGTGTGTGTGTGTGTGTAGGTGGGCGTTTTCTTGGGTATGAGTGTGTGTTTTGTGACTGTTTTCTTGGGTGTGAGTGTGTGTTTTACGACAGTTTTCTTGGGTGTGAGTGTGTGTTTTGTGAGCGTTTTCTTGGGTGTGAGTGTGTGTTTTGTGACTGTTTTCTTGGGTGTGCGTGCGTGTTTTGTGAGCGTTTTCTTGGGTGTGAGTGTGTGTTTTGTGACCGTTTTCTTGGGTGTGAGTATGTGTTTTGTGTGCGTTTTCTTGGGTGTGTTTTGTGAACGTTTTCTTGTACGTGTTTTGTGAGAGTTTTCGTCTGTGTATGTGTAAGTCTTCTTGTGTGTGTGTGTGTGTGTGTGTGATTATGTGTTTTGTGAGTGTGCTTAGTGAGTGTGTACTTTGCTTGTACAGTATGTGTCTTATGTGTGTATATGTTTTGAGAGCGTGTGTTTTTGGTGAGTGTGTGCTTTGTGAGTGTGTGTGTGTGTTCTGTGAGGGTGTGCATTGTGAGTGTGGTTTGTGAGTGTGCGATCTGTAAGTGAATGCTTTGTGAGTGTGTGTGCTTTGTAAATGTCTTGTGTGTGTGTGCTATTTTGAGTGTGTACCTGTGTGTGTGGTTTGAGTGTGTACCTGTGTGTGTGTGCTATTTGAGTGTGTACCAGTGTGTTGTTTGAGTGTGTACCTGTGTGTGTGTTGTTTGAGTGTGTACCTGTGTGTGTGCTGTTTGAGTGTGTACCTGTGTGTGTGCTATTTGAGTGTGTACCTGTGTGTGTGTGTTGTTTGAGTATGTACCTGTGGGTGTGCTATGTGAGTGTGTACCTGTATGTGTGCTGTTTGAGTGTGTACCTGTGTGTGTGTGCTATGTGAGTGTGTACCTGTGTGTGTGTGCTATTTGAGTGTGTACCTGTGTGTGTGCTGTTTGAGTGTGTACCTGTGTGTGTGGTTTGAGTGTGTACCTGTGTGTGTGCTGTTTGAGTGTGTACCTGTGTGTGTGTGCTATGTGAGTGTGTACCTGTGTGTGTGTGCTGTGTGAGTGTGTACCTGTGTGTGTGTGTGTTGTTTGAGTGTGTACCTGTGTGTGTGCTGTTTGAGTGTGTACCTGTGTGTGTGCTATTTGAGTGTGTACCTGTGGGTGTGTGTTGTTTGAGTGTGTACCTGTGTGTGTGCTATGTGAGCGTGTACCTGTGTGTGTGTGTTGTTTGAGTGTGTACCTGTGTGTGTGTGCTATTTGAGTGTGTACCTGTGTGTGTGCTGTTTGAGTGTGTACCTGTGTGTGTGCTATGTGAGTGTGTACCTGTGTGTGTGCTATGTGAGTGTGTACCTGTGTGTGTGCTGTTTGAGTGTGTACCTGTGTGTGTGTGCTATGTGAGTGTGTACCAATACCCACGAACATGTGTAAGTATATGTATGTGCTTTTCTGTGCGTGTAATCAAGTATGTATATACATTAAAGTTCCCCACGTACAGATCAGTTTCTACTATAAAAAACAAAGTCTCGATCTTTCTTCCTGTCTCATTACTCTCAGCCGCTGATAATGATATAGTTCCACACCTAAAGCCTCGAACTCGGGAAGTAAAGTATTTGAAGCAGTTAAGCCACGATTAAAGGTTGCTGTGTGTTTAATGGGGGTTTATGGGGACAGTGGCTGTTTGTTTGGTCTATTAATTCATTTATTCATATATATATTTTTTTTAGTTTCCTCCCTAGACCTCCATTCAGCCTAGAAAAACACCCCCTAGACCCCCCTTCAAGATAGAATTGTACATTTTTCGGTAGAAAAATTTCCCGGCCAAAGGCCGACTCCTCCTAAAATTACAGGCTCGCTATCGCTCGCCAGGAGAAAATCGACACCTAAATGGCACGAAGGGGTGAAAGTTCATAAAATCCCCAAACTAATGGAACCAACGTCTTAAAATTTCAAAACTAGTGGGGCTAAACATTAGGGAGAAGGGGGTCCCGAAAAACAGGCTATCTCCCCTTAATATAGCTTAGCCCCTTCCAAGATTATGCCCCATGTTGGGAGTTTAGTCTGGCTATCATTAGACGATTTTGATATAGCTTGGGAAGGATCTGTGGGTATTAGAAGGGTAAAGACTATCCCCATCAACCCTCTGACTTCCATAGACCCTTCCTAATCTCAATAAAATCGCCTAGTGATAGCCAGAAAACCGAACAGATATGCGTCATTGTATCTTTTGAAAGGGTTAAGAAAATAGCACATATATTTGAGCATATTTTATCTACCAATTATTACAGTTCACTGTTTTCCTTAGGTGACAAAATTATTAATACATAAGTTAAGGACAATTATTCAAATACGTTTTATATATATTTTTTTTTGAGTTTTGTATTATTAGGGACTTAATTTGCTTTGTTTACAGAGGAGCCTTCCTATGTCAGCTGTTAATACATATCGTTCCACTTATTGCAATTAGAAGATGTGCCAATCGTTCATGCACACTCATACACACATGCACATAACAAAATAACAACAACAAAGAAACACACAAATTGCAAATACGCATTTCTACACACACACTCCCTACGCAAAAACACACTCCTACACACACACACACACACAGAGGCACTCAAACACACACACACACACACACACACTTACACAAAGCATAATTATAATCCTGTTTTTCTCGCATTGCATTCCTGCTTATGTGACGCGCCGACATAAGAAGAACAAAAAAAAAAAAAAAAAAAAGCACACACACACTCAATAAAAAGAGGCTTCAATTATCAGAGTTCATTCGTATATAACAAGGAACTCTTAAGCCGGAATCACACGAGAGCTTTCTCCCTCAACATTTATCCTCAACACTGGTCTGGCAGCTTATGAGGTCAACCTTTACAATATTTCTGTTACCAATATTAATCCATCATCAGTCTAGTTTCTGATACCAGCACAAAATATTCCAGAAATGTTGCCAGAAAAATGTTGATCATCGAATGTTGACTATACAAGCTCTCGTGTGATACCGGCTTTAGTATATAGTTCTGTTATCGCACATTATTCTACTAGCAGAGCAGTGATTATTTGATGTTTCATTATGGGGAAGTATTAAGTATTAGGTTTTTTTCTGAACTCCTTTCTCTTTCATGTTTAGCCCCATATTGTTTTTACATTTTAAGACTTTCGCCCATGGTTGTCATATATATATACTTCTTAATAGATATATTGTCCAAAATTGATACATATCTATGAACATTTAACAGTTCATAAAATCTTGATCATCTGAAATTAACATAGATGATATTTGATTTGGTATTAGTGCTAGATTTGGTTAGGTAAAAGGATATAATTCATTGTGACAGTAATTAGAGATAGATTGCATTGTTCATTATTCGCTTATTATTTAATTGGGTCGAGAAACTGGTGTCAGCATCTTGATTATGGAACTGCTGCAAGTGTTAAGCAACGAAATACAGTACCTGTACTAATCATCAATCAATCAATCAATCAATCCATGGGGCAATCCACGCAGTGAGCACTTATCCTCCAATTCCACTCCGGGGGATCCCCCTGGGCAAGACTCTAGGCATCTGCCCGGCCCATTTCAAGTATCCTATTTCAAGAATGGTCGTCTTGCCTCGGCCTTGAGTTCCATGGTCTTTCCCTAAACCTCTTCCCCTCAAGGTTGTCCTCTGTAGAGACCACCTGGTGAGCAGGATCATTTTCAAGGAGGCAAACCACATGCCCCAATAACCAAATTTGGCATTCACAGACCATGCACCTATTATATCTTGAATCAGTTTCAAAGAGTAGTCACTGGTTTGAGACATATTCATACCAGTGGTAGTCCATGATCCTGTGAAGACGTTTAGTACCAAAGGAATCGATGTATCTCTTCAACTCGTTCAGTGTCCAAATCTTGCGCCTATATGAGAAGACAAGGAGCACCAGCGTATTGACACGATCCACAGCTTTGTCCTTCTGCATAGCTATCAACAATGATCTAACATTTAGTTGAGTTAATCCATAATATCATATGCTAAGCCATAATCTCATATGCTAAGCCAAGGCGATGATTAACATCATAGCCCAACTCACCACTTGTATGGATCACCTTACCAAGATAAATACATTTATCCAAGATCTCTTTGAGTTAACACCACATGCAGTAACATCATCTAATAAGTCTCGAAATGCTTGGACTTTGAACTTAGTCCAAGAGACCTTTAAACCCAGCAACTACATCTCCTCATGTAGTGTCTCGAGAGCCAATCTGAGAACATCTGACATCTGCTAGGATCACTGCGTCAGCTACAAAATCAAGATCGGTGATCTTGAATTTGCTGACGTCTGCTCCGCAGTAACTCTGCCCAACTGTTCGGCTCAGTAACCAGTCCATACAAGTATTGAAAAGTGTAAGTACTTGAAAACTCCCCTGTCTCACACCTGAAGTCACAAGGAAGAAGAAGGATGCTCCCCCATCACATTTTACAGCACTCTCTGGTCCTGTATAAAATCCAGACACCAGACCAATAATCACTGTGGGAATCCTGTGTAGCTGTAGTAGCTGTAGTAGCGTCCCTCGGTGCACAACAGAGTCAAATGCCTTCTAGAGATTAACATTAACTGCAAAGCGACCCTTTTTTAAACTCAAGTCTGCATTCCACGAGAACCGAGAGTGTCAGAATTCGGTCAATTGTTAAAGTCCAAAGGGTAAATCCAGATTGATCAGGTTCCGCTCCCTTAGTAAGTGACCTTGGATCTGCATTAATTATCAAGAAAAAAAAAATTATGAGAGCTCCAGTATTTATAATATGACTATGAATACCAACAAATATGCGGAGTAAAGAAAACCAACATTTGCCTCCTTTGAATGGAAAGGGTAAAGTAAGCTAGACGAGGTACCAGAGGTCACTAGAGAGCACCGCGAAGGTAATACATCCCAAGGGACTCACACACACCCGAACCGATAATATTTGGTAAATTTGTGTTGCTAAAAACCTCCTATGAGACTTCCTGAGTGCCCTATCCAAGCCTCTTTTCCATAGTCCCAAGGGTGTGGGACTTTATATATAGAGAGAAGCTTACGTAATGGTCCAGAGTGAGAGACCGCCAAGAATATACTGTATAGGAGTGGCCAGTCTGAATTTACACAATCCTTATTGTTGCAGCCTCTCATAAAAACTGGTCGCTACTTTACGGTACTTTGTTGGTAGCCAGGCTTAATACTCTCTCTCTCTCTCTCTCTCTCTGTGTGTCTCTCTCTCTCTCTGATACATACAGTATATATCTTTTTTGTTCTATGTGGATGAGGAAGACAAATGGGAATACTGCCTGTGACAGGTGCCTTCCCCAGAGTTGAAAGTGTGACAGGGCC
>CM064515.1:26483385-26593592 GCA_032716605.1 Paralithodes platypus
ATTGAGCTAAAGTCAACATAGTTCGACTTTTTGTTTTCGGTTGAGAACAAGCCTCAACACATGAAACAGCTGAGGTACTTGACAGGGGGGCCGAAGCTTACCTATGACTTATAACCCATGTTGGTACGTAACAAAATACTGTCTTGATAGCGTAATGCATAAGTGCGCGGAATTTCGGTGTGAGTATCCTAGGTTCGAGTCCTTGGAGTGCCACATGTATTTGTTGATTTCATTAATTTAGTTTAGAAGTGAAGTTGGTTGGTGAAAAAATATAACTCACCAAGTAGAAATTTGAAATCCTCCACTGCTCCGATTATCTCTTTCAAATCAGCAGTACACCGTCTCAAATAGGCGCTGTATTGAAGTGTTACCTCTGCCTCGGCTATTTTCCCACGTATTCCCTTCCCCTTGGCTTTGCATGGGCTAGTCTGTAACAGTAAAGAATATTTATTTTTAATAGACAATAATTAACTGTAGCGTCACTCGACAGGATATTCATTCTTAAATAATTGTTCAGTGTTTTTTTTCACTCGACTATTTTAGATATTTTGCAGTATGGATAGATTACCCTCAAATAGGGTGAACGCCTCTGTATCTATGAGCGAGAGACAGGGGGAGAGATTGATTTACATAGATACACTGGCCACACAGACTTTATGATCCCAGCGAGGTGGCTAGGAAATATTTCTAGTAAAGACAACAAACCCGATTCTAAGAGAGAGAGAGAGAGAGAGAGATATGTACAATCTATGTACAGTTGGTCAAAGTTCCAGCTGACCCACCCTCGCTCTGGGGCTCGCAGAATTATCTGGCAATACTGGTGTAGGAAGGAGGTGTGTTTTACAAAGATTGGGATTGGTAGATTTGATTTCGGCTATATCATTGTTAGATCATATACTAAACAAGGGAAAGTAAGCCTATCTCAAATAAAAATGCATACATCGCTATGTATGATCCCGAACATTCACCCAAAGTTCGTAGATTTGCTTAAATATTCCAGTTATTATATCCATTGATTGGCAACGCATATAAGACCTGCTGGTTCCCTGCACCAGTATTGCCAGCTAATTCTGCGAGCCCCAGAGCGAGGCTGGGTCATCTGGAACTTTGACCAATGTGCATGCACCCGCCATTAAGGGAGCCCACCACCCTTTTTTCTCTTTCTCTCCCTCTCTTTTTGGCTTGTATCCATTCGGCCCGATTCAGCCTACTATCTTAAGACGTTTACCCCCATCCAGGTGTCAATTTTTTCCTGGCGAGCAGTAGCGAGCCAGAATATATATATATTTTTGTTTTGACAGCAAGCTAAATTTGTACATTTTTCGATAGAAACATTTCTACGGCGAAGCCGGATTTCTCCATACAATGCTGGCTCGCGAGGAAGAAATCGACATCTAGATGGGGTTAAACGTCTTAAAACAGTTGGCTGGATGGGGCCGAATGGATACAGGTCAGAGAAAGAGAGATATGGTGAGAGAAATAAAAAGCAGGTGACCCCCCTTACGGCGCTTTATACAATACTTACTGTTCCGTCTGTTAAGGGAACTGCCCCGGTGTCGTCACAAACGTGCGGCTCTGGGCAACGACCGAAACAGCGTCGCTCAGCTTGTACGTTTGTCTGGAAAAGAGAATGAAGGTATAGTTAGGGACTCAATGTTGACATAACTTTAATTAACTCTTTCAAGCTCCAAAACGCATTTCTTTTCTGTGTTCTGGCAATTATTAGACAATTTTATTCAGATTAGGAAGGGTATATGGAAGTCAGAGGGTTGATTGAGAGAGTCTTTACCCTTTTAATACCCACAGATCCTTCCTAAGCTGCATAAAATCGTCTAATGATAAACAAAATAAACTGTTAAAAACGCGTCAGAGCTTTAAGGGGTTAAGATTTAAAACTTGCAAACTAAAAAAACCAAAACTGGGACAAAGACAATATAAAGTCAAATTAACTTATCAAAATCGGTATGTGGAAAAAAAAGATGACATAATCAATATAAACACCATATGAGGAGGAACACTTTATTGACAACGTTTCGCAGAGAGCTTCTTCAGGTCACTAGTAACCTGAAGAAGTTATTTGCGACATAACGGTTGAATGTACAGGCTCTCAGCCTATGCCCGAGAGGGAGTAGTTAGAATATAGAAGACAAAAAAGTGTAGGAACAAGTTTGTTTAGCTCACTCAAAACGAATACATCAAGCTTTTTATATTGCTGATACCAATTAGTGAACAGAATATACTTGGTGCCGAGACAAGACAAGATATCCTGACGACGTATACAGACTAAACACACATAACAAAGCCACTCCAACAGCTTCCTCTCTCCCCAACACCCCTTCTCCCCTCTCTACACTCTTCAGAAAAATAGGAAAAGTAGAATGTAGATACGAGGTGCCGTTGTAAAGGCTTATCCATCAATACTTCATCTGATCTGTGTAACACCAACCTTCCATGAGAGAGGGAACAGCACCGGGTATTTCTGTAGCGGTAACTCTACGCCGGACCTGCTGGTGAAGTCATCTGGGCGATACTGGTTATAGTGACCGCACAGACCATCCAGGTGATCGAAGTGGACTGGATGAGCTAAGATGTCCAGACGGGATTTGCAGTGACGCACCTGGAACACAATCATTTAACATAATTCATAATAACTCAACCTTGAGCCTGCTTGCTATCTCTTCTAGCCTCTAAAGGACGTTTGGTATAGATCTATCCCATCGTTTGTGGTCACCCCTTCGTGAGTACTGAACATCTTAATTTGTCTTTATAGCGTTATGGGTAGTGTGCGAAATTTCGGCGTGAGTATCCTAGGTTCGATTCCTTGGAGTACCACATGTATTCATTAGTTTCATTGATTTAATGAATTAGGTTTATTTGTTAGTTAATTGGTGGGTTGGTAATTATATGGATTATATTTTATCTGTGTTGGTGGTGTAAAGGATTAGATGTTTAGGTTCTGGGTGTGGTATCCCGAGTTCGAATTCCGGGTGGATCATATGCTTTCATTAGTTTATTCTAGTGCATTGGGGTTTGAAATGGAGGATTAATGTTAAAAACGGGGTGTTCCTTAATCCCTTCTGTACCGGCAACGTCTTTATAACTTTAATCTGGCTACTGTTAGACGCTTTTATTCAATTTCAAATGGGACTCCAGCAATTAATGGGCTTCGAACTATCTTACTTAACCCTTTTGACTACCACAGATCCTTCTTTAACTACACAACCTCCTCAAAAAAGAGCTAGAATAAAACTAGGGAGACGTCGCCGGTAGGGAAGGGGTTAATTTTCCTGGATAATATTTCTTCTTCTAAATGTCCTGTTACTCACCACAAGGCCGCTGCTTCCAACAAACACAGCACAGGAATCACTTCGGAATGCCAACACAGTCTGTAGTTGTATGATCCCAATGGCTGGTATGTTGACACCAACACCATTCACTTTCACCTGCTAATAACCAAATGGAATATACATTTTAGTTTGAGGAACAGTATGATCAGGTATCTTATGCTAATCACAAACACACACTTATACATACACACACATACAAACACACACACATACACAAACATACACACACACACATATGGCTCTCCTCTGTTTCCACTGACCAACCTGGTGAGCAAGCCTACATCTTTTCTATCCTAAATGATCTAGAGCAGTTAGTCCAGCAACCAACCCGTATCCAGGATCGCTTCGGAGATCGGCCCAACACTCTTGACTTATTTCTAACCTCTAACCCTTCTGCTTATACTGTATATCTTTTCTCTCCTTTGGGCTCCTCCGACCATAAACTAATATCTGTCACCTGTCCTATCTCTTCAGTACGGCCACCCGATCCTCCCAGCCGGCGGCGCTTGTAGCACTTTGTCGCTGCCGACTGGGAGGCTCTTTGGCAGTACTTCTTTGATTTCCCATGGAATGACTTTGGCTTCCGTGGCCGGGGACCCTCGGAGAGTGCTGAATGCATTACCGAGGTAATCATCTCGGGCATGGAAGCATACATTCCATTTTCTTTCTTGGTTTACTCATGCTTGCTCTACTGCTGTCCGCAATAAGGAGGAAACTTTCAAACGGTACCATCACCTTCAAACTCAAGAATTTCATACTTTCTATCTTTCTGCCCGGAATCAAGCCAATCTGTTCTTCGCCTTGCCAAACATTCTTTCATCAATAAATAAATGTACTGTACTATCCAACTCTAGCTCTTCCCAAGCCTTCTGGCATCTAGCCAAAAAACTTCTCCAATAATTTTTCTTCTTCGTCTTTCCCTCCTCTTTTCCATTCTGATGGCACAACCGTCACTTATTCCTCTGACAAAGCTGAACTCGTCACTAACACTTTTGCTAAAAACTCCACTTTGGATGATTCCGGTGCAATTCCTCCCTCTCCACCCCCCTCTCTCCTACTTATGCCAAAATAATAATATCTTCCAAGGATCTACTATCCACCCTCTATAGGCTTAACCTTTAAAAGGCGAAGCTATGGTATTTGAAATGTCACGCCATGCGAAGGTATTTTAGTTCATTCCAGACGAAAAGTGTCATATTTACCATTATATTATAATTATTTATCCATAGGTGCCTATTTTACTTTTAGCATGAACATATGAACATTGTAAAGCAATTGTAGTCTGGCAACTGAATAAATTATGATTGGTCAGAATTCAGCCACCTAACATAATCTACCTTTGGTCTACTTTCCGATTCCAATGTGAAAGAGCCTCAAAATATTACGAGAAAAAGCTTGCTCATCGTAAATTGCCGGAAAAATCGCTCGTGTGACACTGGATCTAGGGCACTGTCACACGAGCGCCTTTTCCGTCAATTTAAGATGAGCAAGTTTTTCTAAGTAATATTTTGAGACTCTTTCGCATTTGAATTGGAAACTAGATCGAAGGTAGATTATGTTAGCTAGTTTAAATATGATGTAACTTAAATTGTCAAGCTGCCAGACAACTATTGCCCGTAAACATTGACGGAAAAATAGCTCGTGTGACACCGCCTTAACCCTTCTTTGGCGGGGGTGGACTTAAGTCAGGCTAGAGAACCATGGACTAAGTGGCAGGGCCCGACTTAAGTCTGTGTGCAATTTTTGAGCAATAATGGCTCTGAGAGAGAGACGAGCGATGGGAGGAGCGTAGGTCAGCTCATGACCGCTCGGCACGGGTCCCGCGCGACTAGTGATGTTCCCTCCAGACACATCCACACTCACTGCCTCGCTACACAGGGCATTATGTAAGGATATTACCGTATTTTAGGGATTTTGCACTCGTCTTGCACGATCGTTGCAAGACAACGCGTGGTCATAGAAGGATGGTTCTGGTGTCATTGGAAAGCTCAATTTATGCCCTTTCAGGGATACATAATTGTATTACGCTCTGGCTCTTGTTTATGCATGAAAAAGAGCACGGAAACAAGGTCGTTTAGGGTAAAACCCACCGCTTGGCGGGTAGTAGAAGTTACTGACGGGCCTGCTCATAAGGCGTTAAGGGGAGACAGACCGTTTTTTTCTGGACCCCCTTCTCCCTAATGTTTAGCCCCACTAGTTTTGAGATTTTAAGATGTTGATTCCATTAGTTTTGGGATTTTATGACCTTTCACCCCATTTCTTTGTCAATATTAGGACCCTTCGTGCCATTTAGGTGTCAATTTTTCCTGGCGAGTGATAGCGAGCCTGTAATTTTAAGAAGAATCGGCCTTTGGCCGGGAAATTTTTCTACCGAAAAATGTACAAATCTATCTTAGGGGGTGTTTTCTAAGCTTGATGGAGGTCTAGGGAGTAAACTAAAAAAATATATGAATAAATTAATTAATAGACCAAACAAACAGCCAGTCTCCCCTTAACTCACATAGACGGGATCCTTGGTACAGAAGGAGATGATGGTGTGAGGGTTGTCTCGGAAGGTGGTACAGTCGAGACAGGAAGCTGCACCACATGGACGGAAATCACTAAAGACGCCAACATCCGGTGTAAAGGTCAGGTCACTCTGGGTCACGGAGTAGTTGCAGGTACCGTGCCAGTCGTACCGCTGCTTGTCGAAGGTTATGATGTGCGGGTCGTTGTACAGATAGCACGGGACACCTGGAACAAAACACTCGGGCTTTATAAAGGGTCTTGATGGTGTAATGGTTAGAGCGTGTAAGTTCTGTATGTCATGTCCTGAATTCGATTCCCAGAAGGATCACATGCTTTCATTAACCCCTTAAACACCAGCAACGGCTCACAGCCGTCAGTAAAATAGTGACGCACCAGTACCAGCGATGGCTCTCAGCCGTCAGTAACATACGATCCTTGTTCTGCTATTATCTAGCTGGAGCTGCTAACATGACTTGGAGACACTGCTGTGAGGAGTTGGCAACAATTATCATGGTCCCTAGCAGCTACTTCAGGCCAGCTGTGTCAGTTACCCACCAACTCTTGAGCTGAGAGGGTGTTGTCTCATTGCGTTTGGCAACAAGTCTGGTAGTGGAGGGTACTTTTAATCTACTATGCCATGGTACAGTAGGGGTTAATTTCATTTGGGGATTATTAGTGTTAACAATGATATTACTTAATACTATATTATTTGACAATCTTGTAACAAGTTTCATATATTTGTGGTCATTAATTGTGATACACTTCGAAGAATCGAGTGGATTGAACGAAGCTTGAATATGAATGTAAAAGGTAAACAATTAATAAGGAGGTTCAATTGAGCTCAATACAGTTTCGAAAATGTATGTATTAGAATTAAGGACAACGTGTGCCAGTTTATTCAAGGAGTTACAGGATTAGACCACTATGTATAATGTTAGCACTATTCTTCAACTGTACATTTTGAAAGCATTGTTTATAGGCATTGTTCACACCACATGTATATACAGTAAACATGTTTTCTCCGTTGTGCTCCTCTGATCATAGCCTTAGCTCTTTTACCTGTCCTATCTCTTATCTCTATTATATATATATATATATATATATATATATATATATATATATATATATATATATATATATATATACTGTATATATATACTGTATATATACTGTATATATACTGTATATATATATTGCCATTGATTTCGGGGGATCGAACCTAGGATGCTAACATTTACTACATGGACATTATTACTACTTATGACATAACAGAAATATTTGTTTAGAGAATAAGGGTGTAATCGGCTTGGAGGTGAAGAGAAGGTTTTATTTATGTATATATTTAGTTATTATAATTATTTTATAAATTTTCTGGCAAGACTTCCAACAAGCTTAAAAAAATACCTGCAAATTGTCCCTATTTTTCGGTAGAATAACACCCCATCCGAAGGCCGGTTCCTTCTAATTTGCAAGCTCGCTATCGCTCCCCAAAGTAGATGTTCATTTGACTTCTCCTTTATGCTCTTCACTTGCCTATATCCTGTTCCAAATAGGTAGGCTAGAAATTGCGAATCCTAACCTCTATAACTCAACAAGGGCTAGAGCAAATGAGCGGTAAATTTCCACTCCTATTCCCTGGCTGACCCTTCCCAAATGGTAGAAATATCAGCTCGATTACTCTAGTTGTTTGTGATTTATAAAAGTTAATGGGCAAGAGTTATGAACTACCGGCTTGGAACAGGAAAAAACAAAATAGAAGGAAACATGCTTACATTTCTGAAATGTTTGTGGACATGCAGTAACACTAGTAATGGTCGTTCTTCTGTTTGTGGACATGCATTAATACTAGTAATGGTCGTTCTTCTGTTTGTGGACATGCAGTAATACTAGTAATGGTCGTTCTTCTGTTTGTGGACATGCAGTAACACTAGTAATGGTCGTTCTTCTGTTTGTGGACATGCAGTAATACTAGTAATGGTCGTTCTTCTGTTTGTGGACATGCAGTAATACTAGTAATGGTCGTTCTTCTGTTTGTGGACATGCAGTAATACTAGTAATGGTCGTTCTTCTGGTTGTGGACATGCAGTAATACTAGTAATGGTCGTTCTTCTGTTTGTGGACATGCAGTAATAATAGTAATGGTCGTTCTTCTCTCATTCTAAAATTCATGGGGAGGTTTTTAGCATGTTTCCTAGACTTCCATCAAGCTTGAAATTACACTCCCTTGACCCCCTTTCAAGATAAATTTGTACATTTTTCGGTAGAAAAATGTCCCGGCCCCTCTTAAATTACAGGCTCGCTATCACTCGCCAGGAAAAAATCGACACCTAAATGGCACTAAAGGTCTTAAAAGTGACATAAATGGGGTGAAAGTTCTTAAAATCGCCAAAATAATGGGGCGAACGTCTTAAAATCTCAAAAGCAATGGGGCTAAACATGAGGGAGAAAGGAGTAAAGAAAAAAATCCCTCAAGTGAAGATCTCCCCTTAACCCCTTCTGTACCGGCTGCGTCTTTTTAACTTTATTCTGGCTATTATTAGACGGGTTTTGTGTAGTTAAAAAAGGGCCTACATCAATTACCAGGTTCGAAGTATCTCTCTGAACCCTTTTACTATCAGGGATCCTTCTTAAACTGCACACAAATGTCTAAACATAGCTACAATACAATCGAAAAGACGTCGCTGGCAAAGAAGGGGTTAAGAAAGGGAAAGGGGTGGGATCTTCAATTTGTGTTGTATTCTTATTTTTTTTAACATGGAACAGGACGTCTTTCATCAAAAATTGCGAGAAAAAAAAAACGCGTGTGTGACCTGCTATACTTACAACAGTCGTCGATGCCTTTCCTCAAGACCCACTGGCCTTCCTGGCAGATGAATTTGAGGCAGAGGCCAGGCAGCTCCGATCCATCAGGGTACAGCCTGGGGAGGTGTGTGAGAGGGTTTGGAAGCGAAATACGTGGCTAATTATGAACAACTGGTATTCGTATTACGCAGAGACATGATAGTTTCACATTATTTGATGTCAAGAAATTAGATGCTAACTGAAAATAAACACCATGAGAAGAAGAGCACTTTATTGACAGCGTTTCGTATATAGCTTCATCAGGCCATTATGTCTACTTTTCAAAGTATATTTTGATCTAGATGCTAAAGCTTAAAATTTTAGGAGTAAAGTTGGTTGGTGGAGAGAACATAATAATTTACCATCAGCCGAAATGAAAGCGACTCTGGGATAACTTACATCCTTTATCTGTGGGGCTGTTGACGAACACGATTGTGAGGACGCCATCAATACACTGCAGTTGAGCACATCCTTCAGGTTCCGTAAACACCACAGTTCCGTGAGGCACTGTGACACAATCCTCGCTACAGCAATCCTTCGGTGGTGGCACTTTTATTTGTGCTATGGCTTCTACACTGACTCCAATAGCTTCACTTAGTCTGTTTCCATTTCCATCGTCTGTTCTTTCAACAGATACGTTCTTGCTTGGGATATCTTGACGGGCTTCACCCATTCTTGCTGACACACCTGTAAGAAATAGTGTTGTATTATGCAGCGTTTTATTATATATATATATATATCTTAGTAAATACTAAAGAATAATTCAGCTGTGTAATATTGAAGCTAATTATACAATGCAGCATTATAGTAAATACTAGAGAAGCATTTAGTTATACAATACTGAAGCTAATTATACAATGAAGCTTTATAGTAAGTACTAAAGAAGCATTCACTTAAATAATAGTAAAGCTAAATGTAAAATGCAGCATTATTGTAAAAACTAAAGAAGCAATCGATTAAGGGGATATGGGCCGTTTTTCTGGTCTCCTTTCTCCCTCATTAGTTTTGAGATTTTTAGACGTTTCCCCATTAGTTTGTCGATTTTAGACTTTTCGCCTCATTTCTTTGTCATTATTAAGACCTTTAGTGCCCTTTAGGTGTCGATTTGTTTTCCTGGCAAGCGATAGCGAGCCTGTAATTGTGGAGGAACCGGCCATCGGCCGTGACATGTTTCTATCGAATAATGTACACATTAAACTCGATGGGGGATCTAATGAATGTTTGTTTTAAGTCTGATGGAGGTCTAGGGAGGACACAATATTAAATACATGATAAAATCGACCAAACAAATTAACCATTCCCCCTTAAGTCTGTATGTGTCATTTTCCATTACTGTACTGTAATGGTCGGTGGAATGTTAACCGACTGTACTAATAGAAGTCTTACCCTGTGTAGCCAGCAGAAAATACAAGAGTGGCAACATGGCGGCGGTATGGGTCCTCTCACGGGCTTCACTGCTACAACTCACTCTGAGGAAACGATAATATATAATATATGTATAAATATATACATTTATATATATATATATACCGTATATATATATATATATATATATATATATGTTAGTAAAGCCAGGTAATACATTTTCTTTAATACATACGAGGTTGAAAGAAATGGCAATTTCTGCGTTGGAAATTTTATTATTCAAAGTTTCCAGGTCTCTGATGAGTTTTCGCTGGGTGGCAGGAAGTAGATGAAGGAGATGAGCAAAATTCATGGTGGTACAGGGTTACATAAATGTACATGATGATACAGGATATACGACGCGTTTCACTGGACAACCAGCATTATCAAGTAAGGAAGGAATGAAATAAAAGGTAAACAGGAAGGGTATATATAGAGGGTGGAGGATCAGAGGAGGAGGAAAACAGGGGGCAAAAGTCTGCTATTGGTGGAAGCGTAAACTAGGAGAGAGAAGGGGTTAACCGCTCCACGCATGCGCACTGGATGCGGGATGGTGGTCAGTAGGTGGGGTCGAAGCTGATTGGCTGCGTGTCGAGGGGCGTGGCCTAAGTTGTGTGGCGCCTGCAGAAGACGAAGCTGAAGGAGGTAGCGCGGGGGGCTGCGTCAAGGGCACCGGGGGGCGAGGAGGGGTGTTAGGTCCTGTAGGGTAGTGCCTTTTGGCAGAAGGAAGGATCTGAAGGTCCAGAGTTTGGTTGTTGATGTTGGGATGTAAGGCTTGGATATATAAAGCTTCGAGTATAGGTAATCTCCTTGGGTCACTTTCTTTATCGAGTATGGTGGTGTGTTTCTCTAACTCGTTGCGTGTGAGGTGAGGGTGGTTAGGGGTGAGATAGTGGTCTTTGATGGCTCCAGCCTGAAGGTGAAGAGTTAACCGACGTGAACGACCATGGGTTCAAAACCACCGTCTACATTAAACCTACTAACACAGGACAATGCCTCAACGGCGATAGTGAATGCCCCCGCCGTTATCTTCTATCCTCCATCTCCGCCTATGTTAGGAGAGCCCTCACGCACTGCTCTACCTGGGCCGACACCCACCAGGAACTAGAAAGACTATCCCAAGTTTTAGTAAATAACGGATACTCCAACTCCGACATCTCCAGCACCATCAACCACCATCTTGAAAAATGGTACACTCAAAGCCCTCCCAACATTGACCCCCCCAATGAAATTAAGATCTTCTACCGCAATTACATGTCCTCGAACACACAAAAATGACGAGGCCGTCTTAAAAGAAATAATCTCCAAGCATGTCCACCCAACCAACCCGGAAAACATTAATAATTTATTACAAATCCCCCAAGACCTCCAACCTCGTTCTCCGCAACAAACCAGCCTCCACCAAGATAAAGAGCCCGATGACCGACGATCACGTCATTTACCAACATACCTGTAATTATGAGGACTGTGGACCTCATTCCTATATTGGTATGACGCAGACTCGTCTTTCACGTCGGTTAACTCTTCACCTTCAGGCTGGAGCCATCAAAGACCACTATCTCACCCCTAACCACCCTCACCTCACACGCAACGAGTTAGAGAAACACACCACCATACTCGATAAAGAAAGTGACCCAAGGAGATTACCTATACTCGAAGCTTTATATATCCAAGCCTTACATCCCAACATCAACAACCAAACTCTGGACCTTCAGATCCTTCCTTCTGCCAAAAGGCACTACCCTACAGGACCTAACACCCCTCCTCGCCCCCCGGTGCCCTTGACGCAGCCCCCCGCGCTACCTCCTTCAGCTTCGTCTTCTGCAGGCGCCACACAACTTAGGCCACGCCCCTCGACACGCAGCCAATCAGCTTCGACCCCACCTACTGACCACCATCCCGCATCCAGTGCGCATGCGTGGAGCGGTTAACCCCTTCTCTCTCCTAGTTTACGCTTCCACCAATAGCAGACTTTTGCCCCCTGTTTTCCTCCTCCTCTGATCCTCCACCCTCTATATATACCCTTCCTGTTTACCTTTTATTTCATTCCTTCCTTACTTGATAATGCTGGTTGTCCAGTGAAACGCGTCGTATATCCTGTATCATCATGTACATTTATGTAACCCTGTACCACCATGAATTTTGCTCATCTCCTTCATCTACTTCCTGCCACCCAGCGAAAACTCATCAGAGACCTGGAAACTTTGAATAATAAAATTTCCAACGCAGAAATTGCCATTTCTTTTAACCTCGTATGTATTAAAGAATATATATATATATATATATATATATATATATATATACAGTATATGCAGTATATACAGTATATATATTATGTGGCAAGTGAATAACAAAATCAACTACAAGAGAGAGAGAGAGAGAGAGAGAGAGAGAAAGAGAGAGAGAGAGAGAGAGAGAGAGAGAGATAGAGAGAGAGAGAGAGAGACTAGTGCATAGAATAGTGATAGGACGAAAAGATTAAACAAATCAAAGAAATATATGATCTGATGAGAGTAGTGGAGCCAACGAAACTAAGACGATAGAATAAGTACAGATATAATTAATATAAGTTTTGAATAATAATACGAAATGTTAGTTACATATGGTTTAATTTTATGAACCAATGAACTAATTTTATGAACCAATGAACTAATTTGAAATATTATTATGGAAGTTGATTGAATGAGAAGGAATGAGTAGAAATGCATGGGCGCTATACTTCATTCATTTTTTTTTTTTTTTTTTTTTTTTTTTTTTTTTGAGTGTGGGGAGACAAAATGCAGAAATGCCTGTAGCGAGTGCCCCCCAGAGTTGAAAGAGTGACAGGGCCAAAATCAAGGGACGTTCGAGCCAAAATGCCTGGACAATTCGAGTTTGAAGCAATTTAAGTCATAGGAAGAAGGAAAGACTGATTCTGGGAGAGAGTTCCAGAGTTCAGCTGTTGAATAGAAGAAAAACTGGGAGTAGGTAGGTCAGAAATCGTGACTACTAACTTCTATAACTCATAAACGACTAGAGTAATCGAGTAGCTTGAAGGGGTAAATTACTGAGTTTGGAATCATAATAAAATCGTATAATTTAAAATGTAAAACTTGCAAACTAAACAAACCAAAATTGGGACAAGGACAATATAAAGTCAAATTAAATTATCAAAATCGCTATGTGGAAACAACGCTTACTAAAATGAAAATTATTAAATAAAAGAACAGCCTAGTCATAATATAATCAGTAACTGCATATTCATATCTTGAAGGGGTCAAATACTGAAGCTGGAAGCATAATAAAATCGTCTAATATTAGCCAGAATCAAAGAAGTATCTTGAGAGGGTTAAATACTGAGGTTAGAATTATAATACAATAGTCTAATAACACCCAGAATGAAACTACATTTTCGTATCTTGAAAGGGTTAAGGGGGGTGAACTGCCTTTTTTCTCTTCTGTTCTCTCTTTCTCTGGCTTGTATCTATTCGGTCCCATTCAGCCAACTGTTTTAGCACGTTTATCCCCATCCAGGTGTAGATTTCTTCCTTGCGAGCGATAGCGAGCCAGCATTGTATAGAGAAATCCGGCTTCGCCGGAGACATTTTCTATCGAAAAATGTACAAATTTAGCCTGCTGTCAACAACATTTAAACAAATATGCTGGCTCGCGACCTGGATGGGGATAAACGTCTTAAATCAGTAGGCTGAAGGGGGCCGAATGGATACAACCCAGTGAGAGAGAACATAAAACAAGGTGGGCCCCCTTAAATAGTGAAGTTGGAATACCTATAGGGATATGGTGTGTGATGGCAGCTGGACTGTGAGTGTTCATGAGAGGTGGTCAACATCAGGTATATAAAGGCCTGAGCGAATGGGTGGTGATGGAAAGGAGGGGGAAGGGGGGCGTGAGTGTGTGTGTGTGGAAGTGAGATGAAGGGGGAGAGAGGAGGGGGGGGGGGGGCATTAGCTTGGTAAAGGCGGGGGCCAAGGGGGCTTGAGTGTGTGCATGTAGAAGGGAGATGAAGGGGGAGAGAGGAGGGGGAGCTTATGTTTAGTGGTGGTGTAGGAAAGGAGGGGGAAGGGGGGGGTAGCTAGGTAAAGGAGGGGGCGAAGGGGGCTTGAGTGTGTGTGTGTGGAAGGGAGATGAAGGGAGAGAGAGGGGGGGGGCTTATGTTTAGTGGAGGTGAGGGTAGAGGAGAGAGGGGTATGAATGTATGTGTGGAGGTGAGAGTAGAGGAAGGGGGGGGGGGGGGAGGATTATCAGCGTCAGGGGGGATGGACGATAATCAGCGTCACGCCTCCCAAGATTCCAACCAATGGCAACAGAACAGGTGCTCATGAAAGGCTCAGGATTGGTCGAGTTTATAATTATATTCATGGCAATTAACAAGCTTTTATGGATGTATTTATCACTCATGAAAGACAACCAGATTTGTCTAAGATCATATGCATATACCTAATATATATATATATATATATATATATATATATATATTATATATTATATATATATATATATATATATATATAAATTATATGTATGTATATACAGTATATATATATATATATATATATGTATATACAGGTATATATATATATATATATATATATATATATATATATATATATATATGAAAACGTATAATTATATAAACACATATGCGTGGAAAGGGCTAGTGTTACCCTGTCGAATTATCTTATCATCTGGTAGTTTAACCCCTTCGTGTCCTGTAATCTTTTATTATGGCTAAAATTATATGATGTTATGCAGTATAAGAAAAACCCATGTTACTATTTTTTTTTAGATCGTATTTACCCATTTGAGTCGTATAGGTAGATTATAAACTAAAGTAAATCGTCTAATGGTAACCAGATTATGATGAAAATTTCGTAATGGTGGTGAAGGGGTTAATTTTCCTGACGCTATAGTTCAACACATAACTACTACATCTCTCTCTCCTGTATAAGCCTTCAAAGGTACAGTATATGGAGGGTATTTATAAGGTATGATATTTGGTCTTTGGGTATATTGATCGTGATTCAACCTTCTATCCTTACATAGAATGGGTTTATTACTATCTATCTATCTATCTATCTATCTATCTATCTATCTATCTATATGCTAAGGCCCAATCCCAATTTTTTAATTTTTTTTTTTTTATTTTTTTTTTTTTAATATGCTCAGGCCCAATCCCAACTTTTCATTTTTTTTTTTTTTTTTTTTTTTTTTTTTTTTTTTTTTTTTTTTTTTTTTTTTTACTACCAATATACTATTAAAGCCTAAGATTATTATGGACATTCTATTGTTATTATTATTATCTGTTATTTAGTTTGCTTCCTCAACCTCTATTAAGCTTTAAAATACACCCACAAGACCTCCCTTCGAGATGTATTTAATATATTTTCGGTAGAAAAAATGCTCTGCCTCCTAAATTTCAAGCTCGTTATCGCTCGCCAGAAAAAAAGGACATCTAATTGGCACGAACTATCTTAATATTGGCAAATAATGGGGTAAAAGGTCTTAAAATCACCAAACCAATGGGGCAAACGTCTTAAAATTTCAAAACTAATGGGGCTAAACGTGAGAGGGAGAAAAATATTTGGGGGGGGGGGGGGGGGGGGGCAGAACAAAAAAATAACCCCTTCATAACCGAGCCGTCTTTTCGATTGTATTCTGGCTATGATTATTGACAGTTATATTTAGCTTAGGAAGGACATGAAACAATTAAAAGGCTTCAAAGTATTTCGAGTCACCCTTTTAACTACCACAGATCCTTCCTTAGCTATATAACAACCTCTAGATATTTTTGAAATAATAGAAAAAAGATATAAAGGGGTTAATTAGATCGTCCATGTCCATTATATGTGTGTACAGTCAAGGGCTTTTCATAATTTGTCGACATCACAATATTGTATAAGTAGATGATATAAGTAACACCCCATTCTTAACATTTATCATCAATTACAAACCTCAATATACTTGAATAGACTAATGAAAGCCTATATGGTCCTCCCGGGATTCGAACTCTGGACACCACACCCAGAACATAAGCATCTAAACCATATTACACCACGACCAGAGTTAAAGGTTGAGTACACGATCACGATTAATATCCATTTAGGCTAGTTTGTGATATATTATAGAAAACGGTGTACTAAGCCTTTCGCCCATTCAGTACCCGCGACGTCCTTTTCGTCATATTCTGGGCACTATTTGACGATTTTATTCAGCTTAGGATGGATGTATGGTAGCTATGAGATAGTCTGTAACCTTTTCATTGTCTGGGATCGTAACCTGAATAAAATCATCTCATAGTTGCCATAATTTAATGAAAAAGACGTCACCGGTACTGTAGGGGTTATGTATTCGACGAAGCCATTTGACTTTCTTTTGGCTAACAATAGTCGATTTTCTTCCGGTTTGCAAGGTCCTCTGGGGGTCAAAGGGGGAAAATCTATCTCAAGACAGCCTCTGCCCCCACAGTTCCTTCCTAAGCTGAGCAAAGTCATCTACTATAATATTCAAAATGAAAAGAAGAACTGCGTCAACAAATACTGAAATAAGTATATACTGAACGGGTTAATATTAAGTCAAGGTTCATCTTCACACTAATGATATGCTATTCTAGATATTCCTATAATATTATTCTAGATATTCCTATAATATTATTCATGATGCTCTGAGGCGATCTATAAGTAATGTATCTGTCAGAATTAACGACTGATTATATCGTATCATTATTCATATATTTTTTCATGTTATTCACAATATGTCAAAATGTAATGACACAATCGAAAATATATGATTGCTTGACCACTTGCGAGTTTCGAGCTATATGGATTTTTTGTTTATGTGGATGAAGGAGACAAAGGCAAAACTGCTTGTGACGAGTGCCTCTCCCAGAGTTGAAAGAGTGACAGGGCCTAACTCCAGGGACGTTCGAGCCAAAATGCCTGGACACACGGAGTTTGAAGCAATTTAAGTCATAGGATGAGGGAAAGACTGATTCTGGGAGAGAGTTTTAGAAGAGTTTGAGAATAACGTTACCCCCTTTATTCTGGCTATCATTAGTTGATTTTATTTAGTTTAGGGGGGTCACCGTTTTTTTTTATCTTTCTCTCCTTCTCTCTCATGCCCTGGCTTATATCCATTCGGCCCCATTCAGCCAACTGTTTTAAGACGTTTATCCCCATCCAGGTGTCGATTTCTTCCTGGCGAGCGATAGCGAGACAGCATTGTATGGAGAAATCCGGCTTCGCCGGAGAAATTTTTCTATCGAAAAATGTACAAATTAAGCTTGCTGTCAAAACAAAAATATATATATGCTGGCTCGCTACCGCTCGCCAGGAAAGTTTTGACACCTGGATGGGGGTAAACGTCTTAAAACAGTAGGCTGAATGGGGCCGAATGGATACAAGCCAAAGAGAGAGGGAGAGAAAGAGAAGAACAGCGAGGAGGCAATTTTGAAAGTCAGAGGGTTACCTGAGATTCACTTTACCCCTTTGATTTCTAGAGGCCTTTCCTACAGTGATTAAAATCGTCTAACGTTAGCCGAAACAAAATGGAGAAATGCGCCCTAATACTAAATGCCTTCCAAGATACGATGAACGCATTCCTTTTCTACTTTATGACTATTATTACACGGTTTTATTCAAATTAGGAAGGGTATGTGGACGTCAGAGGGTCATTTGAGATAGCCTTTACCCATTTGATTTACATGGATCCTTCCTAAGCTGTATAAAATCGCCTATAATGATAGTCAGAATAAACTGTATAATGCGGTATAATCCTCAAGGGGTAAACTAAAATGGATACATGGATAGATGGGCATCATTAATTATCGAATGAATTATTCAGAAGATATTACTAATTGTCTGCATGTATATAGGCTTATTAAAAGGGGATGTTTGGTTTTTTGGTCTATATATTTATGTATTTATTATTTGTTTGGTTTCCTCGCTAGCCCTCCATCAAGCTTAAACAAACACTCCTTAGACCCCCTTCGAGATACATTTGTACATTTTTCGGCAGAAAAATGTACCAGCCGACAGCCGGTTCCTCCTAAACTTACAGGCTCGCTTTCGCTCGCCAGGAAAACAATCGACACCTAAATGTAACGAAAGGTCTTAATATTGACACAGCAATGGGGTGAAAGGTCTTAAAATCGCTAAACTAATGTAATACTTGTCTTAACATTTCAAGATTGATGGGGTTAAACATGAGGAAGAAGGGAGTCCAGGAAAAGCAACAGGCCCCCCTTAGACGTGTTACATTGGCCAACAAAATAAATGTTAAAACGCTATAAAATGACTGAACACATTAACCCTTTGAATACCAACGACGTGTGTTATATATTATTCTAGCTATGTTAAGACGATGTTATGCAGCTTAGGAAGGATCTGTGGTAGTTAAAAGGGTTGGTTGAGAAGGTTTGAAGCCTTATTATTGCCATAGGTCCTTCCTAAGCTAAATGAAATTGTCTAATAGTTGCCAGAATATAAGGAAAAAGACGTCCCAGGTACTGAACGGGTTAACCCTTTGAGAATTATGACGGAAAATTAGCCTTTACTCTTCCTTTAGAAGTTTAGAGTCTAGACGATGCTATTAAGTGGAGGAATAGTCGGTGGGATAGTAGATAGGATAGTTGGTGGGATAGTTGATAGTTGGTGGGATAGTTGGTGGGTAGTTAGTGGGATAGTTGGTGGATAGTTGGTGGGATAGTTGGTGGGATAGTTGGGTGATAGTTGGTGGAATAGTTGGTGGGATAGTTGATGGATAGTTGGTGGGATAGTTGGTGGGATAGTTGGTGGGATAGTTGGTGGGATAGTTGGTGGGATAGTTGGTGGATAGTTGGTGGGATAGTTGGTGGGATAGTTGGTGGATAGTTGGTGGGATAGTTGGTGGATAGTTGGTGGGATAGTTGGTGGGATAGTTGGTGGGATAGTCGGTGGGATAGTTGGTGGGATAGTTGGTGGGATAGTTGGTGGATAGTTGATGGGATAGTTGGTGGGATAGTTGGTGGGATAGTTGGTGGGATAGTTGGTGGGATAGTTGGTGGATAGTTGATGGGATAGTTGGTGGGATAGTTGGTGGATAGTTGGTGGGATAGTTGGTGGGATAGTCGTGGGATAGTCGGTGGGATAGTTGGTGGGATAGTTGGTGGGATAGTTGATGGGATAGTTGGTGGGATAGTTGGTGGGATAGTTGGTGGATAGTTGGTGGGATAGTTGGTGGGATAGTTGGTGGGATAGTTGGTGGGATAGTTGGTGGGATAGTTGGTGGGATAGTTGGTGGGATAGTTGGTGGGATAGTTGGTGGATAGTTGGTGGATAGTTGGTGGATAGTTGGTGGGATAGTTGGTGGGATAGTTGGTGGGATAGTTTATGGGATAGTTGGTGGGATAGTTGGTGGGATAGTTGGTGGATAGTTTATGGGATAGTTGGTGGGATAGTTGGTGGGATAGTTGATGGGATAGTTGGTTGGATAGTTGGTGGGATAGTTGGTGGGATAGTTGGTGGATAGTTGGTGGATAGTTGGTGGGATAGTTGATGGGATAGTTGATGAGATAGTTGGTGGGATAGTTGGTGAATAGTTGGTGGGATAGTTAGTGGGATAGTTGGTGGGATAGTTGGTGGATAGTTGGTGGATAGTTGGTGGGATAGTTGGTGGGATAGTTGGTGGATAGTTGGTGGATAGTTGGTGGGATAGTTGGTGGATAGTTGGTGGGATAGTTGATGGGATAGTTGATGGGATAGTTGGTGGGATAGTTGGTGGATAGTTGGTGGGATAGTTGATGGGATAGTTGGTGGGATAGTTGGTGGGATAGTTGGTGGGATAGTTGATGGGATAGTTGGTGGGATAGTTGGTGGGATAGTTGATGGGATAGTTGGTGGGATAGTTGGTGGATAGTTGGTGGATAGTTGGTGGGATAGTTGGTGGGATAGTTGGTGGGATAGTTGGTGGATAGTTGATGGGATAGTTGGTGGGATAGTTGGTGGATAGTTGATGGGATAGTTGGTGGGATAGTTGGTGGATAGTTGATGGGATAGTTGGTGGGATAGTTGGTGGGATAGTTGGTGGATAGTTGGTGGGATAGTTGATGGGATAGTTGGTGGGATAGTTGGTGGGATAGTTGGTGGATAGTTGGTGGGATAGTTGGTGGGATAGTTGGTGGATAGTTGGCGAATAGTTGGTGGGATAGTCATTGGATAGTTGGTGGGATAGTCATTGGATAGTTGGTGGGATAGTTTATGGGATAGTTGGTGGGATAGTTGGTGGATAGTTGGTGGATAGTTGATGGGATAGTTTATGGGATAGTTGGTGGGATAGTTGGTGGATAGTTGGTGGGATAGTTGGTGGATAGTTGGTGGGATAGTTGGTGGATAGTTGGCGGATAGTTGGTGGGATAGTCATTGGATAGTTGGTGGGATAGTCATTGGATAGTTGGTGGGATAGTCATTGGATAGTTGGTGGGATAGTTTATGGGATAGTTGGTGGGATAGTCGGTGGGATAGTTGATAGTTGGTGGGATAGTTGGTAGTTCACAAAAACGCACATAGAAAACGTTATGTGTTTATTGGACTACTATCATATAATATTTTTTGATTTGGTTTATACAATATATGGCTCATAACACCATCCTTGTGTTGTAAAGTCTCCTACAGAAGTTCTTGTGTGTTCACTTGCTGGAATGTAAGTCAATTTAGTGTGATAGAATTAAATGTCTAGTGTGTGTGTTCGTTTGTGTGTGTCTGGGTGTCGATGTGTACAGTACGTATTTGTAGGTATCAATGTGAATGTATTTCTCTCTCTCTGTCTCTCACTATATATATATATATATATATATATATATATATATATATATATATATATATATATATATATATTTATATATATATATATATATATATATATATATATATATATATATATATATATATATACAGTATATATAGATATATAGATAGATAGATAGATATGTGTGTGTGTGTGCATGTGTGTGTGTGTGGGCATGAATGCATGTGTACCCGCCTGCATGTCTCTCCGTGTGCGTGTGCCACTTATGACCCAGTATCCAGTGGAGGTAAAAGGTCAAGCCATCTATAAGGAAGGTCATGACCACGGAAGCTCGGTCAAGGGCAAGGAGTACTGGCGAGTATATAATTATATACCAATGTCGGGTTTGGAGAAAGGGTGGGTCAGATTTATAAGTACACCCTAGGACTCAAAAAGGGTTAGAGCAAATTGGCTGTAAATTTCCACATCAATTCCTTGACTGACCCTTCCCAAATGATAGAAATATTAGCTCGATTACTATAGTCGTTTATGAGTTACTGAGGCTAGAGGTCATGATTTATCGCCTACTTACAGCGAATAGACTACAGCTACCATATATCCTTCCTAAGCTTAATAACATCTTCTAAATGTAGGTAGAAATAACGAAAAAGACGTTGCCGGTACAGGAGTTAATTAACCCTTTCACGTTTATGACGCGATTTTGAGCCTATTAGGGATACTTTAAAGCCTTTGTTACCATCAGGTGTATTTAGAAACCTTTAGTTTAGTTACTTCAACCTCTGCAGTTGTCTTTGAGTTAGCTGTGGGCAGAAAACTAATTTTGGAGAGGTAATTATAAGAGTGAGAGAACTCTATTTCTTATTGCTAATCTGGCAACCTCTGCGTCATATGTGCGCGAAAGGGTTAACGAGTCATAATTAATAAGACAACCCTTTCCCTCTCTCTTGCCATTACTGTTGACATTCTTACCTTATGATGTGTGCATGTGTAGCACTAATAAGCCATGTCTCAGCTGTCATTACGTTTGGTTCGCTATGTACTGTATTAATGTCTGTCAGATGTTTAATAGGGTGGGTAAATGTAGGAAAATGTTTGTATATCTCACTCGAAATGGAGAAATCATATTCAAATATTGTTGATACCAAATACTGATCAAAATATAGTTGGTGCCGGGACATCACTTATTTGGCCGTCTGTACCTGTACAGTATGTGCAACTTCTTTGGTGATAAAATACCACTAAAAAAAAAAGCACAACACACACACGCACAAACACACACACACACGCGCACACAGCCCGTAGCCTAGTAGGTAGAGCTCTCGTCTCACACACGAGGGGTCGGGGTTTCAATTCCCGGCCGGGCGGAGACAAATTGGGCTTGTCTCCTTTCATGTGTTAGCCTCAGTTCACCTAGCTGTAAATAGGTACCTGGAATAAGTGGACGACGTTGTGACGTCCCATCTGGGGTTGGCAAAAATGGTACAAGGCGAGATGGGTATCATATGGTTCACCTAAGCTGATGGCTACCTAAACCTTCGGGCGAGACGGTACCGTCTATAGTGAGAATGGTACCATACAGATCCACCCTAAGCCTTCGTTTCCGATGTAGCCAATTGGCTAAAATACAGACTACACACACATCCACAGCCATTCCAACGATACATATAACACCTACACATATAGGAGGCGGGAAATAACGAGCATGCTCACTCCCGCAATACAACCAGAGTAAGTACAACTAGAGTAAGTACACGCACGCACACACACGCACGCACAGACACACACACACACGCACACACACACACACACAGGAACACACACACAAAAGAACCCTGAAAGAAGAAGAGAAATCAGGAAAGTAGGGTATAAAAAAAAAAAAAAAAAAAAAAAATCAGCTAGGGGTCAGAGAAAGTGGCAGGACAGGAAGAACAGGGCCACCTGGTGTGATCAGGGTATAGTTTTTGCATCAATATTATTTTTGTATCTATATTCATTTAGTTGATTCCCACACCCGTCTCTTTGTTCACACACACACACACACTTACACACATTCACTCACACACACGCACACAATGAACAATAAACCGACAATTACATATTTATTTATTATTTACACACACACACAATTATTACCATCACACACACTCACACAAACAGAGAGAGAGAGAGAGAGAGAGAGAGAGAGAGAGAGAGAGAGAGAGAGAGAGAGAGAGAGATTGTATAGTGTGAGTATGATTCATAAAGTATATAGTCAACAAATCGGGTTAGTAGGATATCGAACCAGGTACATTTAGTTTTAAGAGAGAGAGAGAGTGTGTGTGTGTGTGCGTGAGTGAGTATGAGAGCGAGAGAGACTTAACCCTCTCCGACATATGACGCGATTTTGAGCCTATTTGGGATACTTTAAGCCTTTGTTACCATCAGGGGCATTTAGAAATCTTTAGTTTAGTTACTTCAACCTCTGCAGTTGTCTTTGAGTTAGCTGTGGGCAAAAAACTAATTTTGGAGAGGTAATTATAAAGGCCGGTTCACACGGACAAGTTTTTGTCCTCAGTCCCTTGAGGGCTGCCTATTGGGAGGAAAATCTCGCCGGGGTGTCATATTTCACTGGGGAATTCAGGGAACCAACTGGTTGGTTTTTTGGACATTCACAGCCCTCTGTTCTCAGCGATATATCCGATACAATGGCTTGGTTGCTTGCTTGGCTGCCTCTCGTACCAAAGAAAAACAAACGACGTTCAGTATTGCGTGTGTTTGTTTACATCCATCTGCTGCGACGAAGAAGACCCTCACTGTCCACGTGTTTTCCATTAGTTCCCTACTTCCGTTTCCATAGTATCCCAAGCACCTATAACTAGCCTAATTATGTCTGCCAAAACAATCCGCATCCGACCTTGTGAATGGCCCAAAGATGCACTTGTATCATTATGTGAAATGATAAAGGAGCGCAGAGTGATATGGGACGCCAGGGACCCGCTGTACTGCAAACTTAAAATCCGGTATCTATCCTTCGAGGATGTGGCTCGGCGTTTGACGGCGAATTACCCAGAAAGTAGCACACTATAAATGCTGAAATGTACAATATATAATGATAATAATAGTAATAATGAAATTTATGTGTGTTGGTAATGAGAGTAAATGAAACAGTACTGTAAATAATACAAGTGTTTGATAATTATAATGTACAGTTCTAAAAAGTGCAGATTAGGTACCGGTATATGTGGAGAGTATGGGCATGATATTAAATATGCTGCGAGAAAATAAGTACAGTACAGTAAACAAAAATTCACATCTGTGCCACTTAGCGAACTGTGTGGTACACAAGGAAGTTGTCAACTTTAGTGCACTAGAGTACTGTACTGTACTTTCAATTATATGGCTGATTTGTTAAGATTTTATACCAAACACCACGTACATTCGCATGTACAGTAATTTGATTAAAATATATATTTAAAATAAATTATCCCAGGCCAGGGCCAGCTGTTATCAAAATTGGCAATAAGGAAGATTCACACCCTTCACAGAGTACCGTCATCTGGGGTGAATTCGGACATCATGGCCTTGCTCGTGATCTTGGGGCTTTGCCCCCCCCCCCCCCCCCCCCCTCACCCCTACATGACTAGTGTCAAATAACCGGGGGGGAAATAAAATCTTGCAGTTTTTTATTTTTTTATTGGGATAGTTTTTGTTTTTTCATTAACCTAACCCAAAAATCTAACCTAACCTAACCTAAATGTATTTGGGGGCTATTGGGTTAGGTTAGCTTAGGTTTTTTGGTTAGGTTAATGACCAAAAAAAAAACATCAAAATAAAAAAAAAAATAAAAAAAATCCCCAGGGATAAAAAGTATATAGAAATGAAGCATATGATGATAGGAACCCAAAACTACCATTAGAAATTTGCTACCTAGGCCTAGGCTATATTGTTGCGTCTCCTGTATATTGACCATATAATTACATAAACTTTATATTCTCATTAAATGTTGTGCCTTCTATGAGGTCTATTGCACTTCATAGGTTAAAGTAGAGAAATGTAAACATGAGTTTGACTTTTATTATACATTTGTAGAATTATCGTAGACTAGGCCTAATCGTGTTCCGAGAAATTGTGCCAAATATTAGCCTATTAATAGGCCAAACGCTGATAAGACTGCACTATGCAAATGGAAGCGGCATAGCCTACCACTGCCTATCCTATAGCCTACTAGGCCTACTATCGCCTACCAAATAACATGAAAAGTGGAAATGAAATCAGTAATTAGTTTAGTAATAGCCTACCAGTAGAAAGTTAATGCATAGCCTAGGCCTACGCTAATAATTATAACATTTACTATAGGCCTATAACATAGGCTAGGATAATTCCACTCTACATTGCCTACCCTAGGCCTACCTGTGAAAATCAATAAATTAGGCTATTAGGCTAATTGCCTACCACTTGAAAGTTAATGAACACGCTAATAATTATGATAACCTTTACTATTTAACCTTGGCTAGTTCCACTCTACATTGCAGACCCAACTTGCCAAGGGTAGGCCTACTTGTAAGCTCGGAACAAAACAACTGAACAATAATAAGACATAGCCTACCTGTTGCCAAGTAGCGAAGAGTAATCATGAGTCGTTCTCCAGCACTCACAGCTTTTCTCATATTTGTGTCCATTTTTTGGATGAATGGTGTGACAAGACTTAACAAATATTCGTATTGTCTTCGGTCCAGTCGTATCCATTCATTCAAACTTTGCGGATCTTCCAGGCTAAGCTCCCTCACCAAGCGATAATATACACTTTCCACTGGTCTCCTGGTGAGCCATTGGCGACTCCAGATGCGAGGCGGTTCAGCTCCGTCTCTTAATATAGTAAAAAACGCCGCAATCACACCAAACGCTCTCCTTTGTTCATCCTCCATATTTGTTGGTTGTGGTCCACGCGTTTTCTGCTTGGCATTTCTCCGTCCACAGTCCCTACCTTTGACTCGACTCTCTCGTGTGAACACTTTTTGAAATTCGCAGGGAATTTGTACAGCAACTCTCCCCGTCCTTGAAGGTCGGGGGAGAGAATTGGAAACAAAAACTGTCTGTGTGAACCGACCTTAAGAGTGAGAGAACTCTATTTCTCCGCTCGGGCAGCCCAATTTTCAAACATGTTTGAAAATTGGGCTGCCTGAGCGGAGTTCCCAGGAGTATCAGGGAGTGACCCAGAGTGCCCATGGGTGCATGCGATCTTCCAAGAGTCATTACGTGATTTCCAGGACTGTGGACTCTTGGAAACTCGGCCTCACACTCCTGAATGTGTGAACTAGACTATAATGTTATAAATTTGGGCTGCTCGAGTGGATTTTCCAGGAGTATCAGGGAGTGACCCAGAGTGCCCATGGGTGCATGCAATCTTTCAAGAGTCATTACACGAGTTTCCGAGACTGTGGACTCTTGGAAACCCGGCCTCACACTCCTGAATGTGTGAACTAGGCTTAAGAGTGAGTGTGTGAGAGTTAGAGTTGAGACCGGAAGAGCAAGTCGGGAGTGGAGGTGTGGGGAAGGAGGAAGTGTTTATGGTCCATGAGTTAACTCGAGCGTGTCTTTTCCAACATTCACAGTTGATTTATACATTTGTGTTTCCGCATCTATCTAAACTATCCAAACCTAATATAGGTTATAATGCCTAATGGGCGTTTTGTGGGTATGTTTCAAGTTTAATGGACGTCTTGGGAGGAAACTAAAGACAACAAATAAATTCAACAATATAGGCACACATATTGACAAACCTTCTCTTAATTAAGGGGAGGTTTTTAGTTTGGTCTCTAGATATCCATCAAGCTTAGGATTACGCTACACCCCCTTGAGCCCCTTTCAAGATAAATTTGTACATTTTTCGGTAGAACAATGTCCCGGCTGAAAGCCGGTTCCTCTTAAATAACAGGCTCGCTATCGCTCGCCAGGATAAAATCGACACCTAAATGGCACGAAAGGTCTTAAAATTGACAGAAATGGGTCGAAAGTTCTTAAAATCGTCAAAATAATGGGGCGAACGTCTTAAAATTAGAAAAGCAATGGGGCTAAACATGAGGGAGAAAGGAGTCAAGAAAAAAATCCCTCAAGCTGATATCTCCCCTTAACCCTTTGAGTACCAGCGACGTATGTTATAATTTATTCTAGCTATATTTAGACAATATTATGCAGCTTAGCAAGGATCTGTGATAGTGAAAAGGGTTGGTCGAGATAGTTTGAAGCCTTATTATTGTTAAAGGTCCTTCCTAAGCTGAATAAAATCGTCTAATAGTTGCCAGAATATGATGCACATTACGTCTCTGGTACTGAAGGGGTTAATGGGAGGTTTTTAGGTGTTTCTCAGACTTCCATCAAGCTTGAAATTACACCCCCTTGAGCCCCTTTCAAGATAAATTTGTACATTTTTCGGTAGAAAAATGTCCCGGCTAAAAGCCGGTTCCTCTTAAATTACAGGCTCGCTATCGCTCGCCAGGATAAAATTGACACCTAAATGGCACGAAAGGTCTTAAAATTGACAGAAATGGGTTGAAAGTCCTTAAAATCGTCAAAATAATGGGGCAAACGTCTTAAAATTAGAAAAAACAATGGGGCTACGCATGAGGGAGAAAGGGGTCAAGAAAAAAATCCCTCAAGTGGAGACCTCCCCTTAAACTGCACAAAATCGTCTAAATATAGTTAGAATAAAATTGTCTAAATATAGTTAGAATAAAATTGTCTAAATATAGTTAGAATAAAATTGTCTAAATATACCTAGAATAAAATCGTCTAAATATACCTAGAATAAAATTGTCTAAATATACCTAGAATAAAATTGTCTAAATATACCTAGAATAAAATTGAAAGGACGTTCCCGGTACAGAAGGGGTTAAGTTTAATAGAATACATAACGTACTGGAAGGGTTACAGACAGACAGACAGAGGGTGTAAGTTGTCTAACCCCATTCTACCAGAGGATGTAGTCCAGATGGTGTCCTGGATTAACAGAATTGTAGAGGTGGTGTGGATACTGGCCGCCATCTTGTTTCTAAATAATCATAATTATTATACAAATAATTAGTATTGTAATAGAGATAATAATAGTAATCATAATAATCATAATAATAATAATAAAACTAATAATAATAATAATAACACAAATACTATTAATAATTATAATATTACTAATAATAAACGGATTATTTAAAGAATGTGTGAGTAAAATATACTGTAAATACAATACAGACATTGACTGCAAGTGTAAAATACGAATTATCTTACAGGTCGATAAGTATATGTGAAAAGCCAGTGATACATACTGAAACATAACTGGAATTACATAAATACATAATACTACTACTACTACTAATAATAATTGGTCATATATTAATTAAGTGCCAGTTTCCCTATAGTAATTCACCAGCACTCTCAACACTTCGCCACAATGTATTACCCTATGTAGAACCTTTGTATGTATTTATTTACATATTTATGTATTTATTTATTTATTTATTTGTGTGTGTGTGTGTGTGTGTTTTTTTTTTTTTTTATGTTTTTTTTTTTTTTTTTTTTTCCTAACTCAAGGTTCCCATTTACTGTTACGTGAACAGAGGCACCGGTGGACGAATACGTGCCCAGCCATTTCGTCCTACCCGGGAATAGATGTGTGTGAATTTGTATTTTGTTTTTGTGTGTTCATTGTCTTATGTTGTGTTGTCCCTATTCTGGCTTTGTCTTGAGTCGACCACCCCCAAAACAATAGAAAAAAAATGGAAGGTGAGGTCAGTCCTAATGGTATTAGTGAGCTGGGGTTATAATTAGGCCTTATAATTAGGGTTAGGTGTGACAGGGATCTGCCTTGTGTGGGCCAATCGGCTTTCTGCAGACTCCCATTTTCTTATGTTCTTGTGTTCTTATGTTAAAAGAGGGAGAAAAATATAGGAAACATGGTGATTGGGCCGGAGTATATATAGAATAAAATAGAATAGGGAATAGGAAAAGCGGTGCCCAGAGGAGTCAAGATGGCGCCCGGATGTGTGTAGTCGACGGTACCCTGTTTAACGAGGCTACCCTAGTCCAGATGGTGACCTTGAGCCACCACCCTCCACTACCACCACCAAGGAGGTACAGCCGGAGTCACACGAGCCGTTTTTCGAGCAATTCTTACGGGCAATTATGGTCAGGCACCTTCCAAAATTACACTTTATCAGAATTCAACCGCCTAACATAATTTACCTTCATCTAGTTACCGATGCCAGTGCAAAAAGTACCGAAATAAAACGAGAAAAAACTTGCTCATGGAAAGTTGACGGAAAAATCGCTCGTGTGATAGCGGCTTAAAGGGGTTAGTGTCTATATTTTTGGTCTATTAATTTATATATTAATTTAATAAATACAAAATAAACAAACATGGGAAAAGTGGGGATTGGGCCTGAGCATATAGATAGAATGATAGATTTTTTTGTTTTCGTTTCCTTGCTAGACCTCCATCAAGCTTAATAATAACACCTCCTATGTAGACCTCCCTTCAAGATGCATTTTTACATTTTTCGGTTGAAAAGTGTCCCGGCCGAAGGCCGATTCCTCTTAAGATGCCAGGCTCGCTATTGCTCGCCAGGAAAAAATCGACACCTAAATGGCACGAAAGGTCATAAAATTGACAACGAAATGGGGCGAAAGATATTAAAATCGTCAAACTAATGGGCCAAACGTCTTTTAATCTCTAAACGAATGGGGCTAAACATGAGGAAGAAGGGGGACCAGAAAAACGGGCCCATCCCCCCTTAAGCCGTATACCAGCACCAAGGAGGTTAAATATGTGGAGTGATTGAGAGATGGCGCGTTTCCTGAGTAAGAGTGAAGCCAGCAAAAAAAAAAATGGCAGGCACTAGCAAATCTGGCTAACACTGATCATAGAATCTCACATATATAAGAACAATTAATGATAGGTTATAATAAAATGGGTAGTTATAATCGAAATACATAGAACATGTAGATATACGAAAAGTTGGCTTCACTGTATTAGCCCCGACATTCCCTCCTGTAGCATCCTTCCTCCAAGACCACCAGAGAGAGAGAGAGAGAGAGAGAGAGAGAGAGATTAACCCCTTCGGTACCATTTCCATCAATTGTATTTTATTTCAGCTACTTTTACACAAGTTTATGAAGCTTGGGAAGGATGTATATGGTAACTAAAAGGATTAATTTGTTAACATATTAATTTGAGATAGTATGTAGGCTTTTACTGGGTAGACGTCCTTCCTAAGCTGATAAAAAATCGTCCATTAGTTGCCAGTACTTCACCGGTACAGAAGGGGTTAACCCTTTCCATTATGCTCTGGCAACCATCAGACGATTTTATCCAGGTTAAAGGGGAGGTAGTCGCTTTTTCTGGACCCCCTTCTCCCTCATGTTTAGCATATTAGTTTTGAGTTTTTAAGACGTTCGTTGCGCTAGTTTGGCGATTTTGAGACCTTTCGCCTCTTTTTTTTTGTTTCATTATTAAGAACTTTCGTGCCATTTATGTGTTGATTTTTTCCTGGCGAGCGATAGGAGCTTTTAAGCTTGATGGAGGTTCAGGGAGGAAGCCAATATATATATATATATAGATATATTTATTAATTAACAAACAAAATGTATCCCCTAATATATTTTACTAACTTCAATAGCGAATCACAGCACTCGCAAGGGAAAAAGAGAAAGACTTCATAAAAGCAATTTATTATACAAAACAACATATGTACAAAATATACGCGAGGCACATAGGTAATATTAGGAAGCTAAATAGACTAATTACAAACTAGAGTCAATTCATTGTAAGTAGGAAAGAGATCATAACCCCTTGCCTCCGTGTCTCAAAAAGGGCTTGAGCAAATAGGCTGTAAGCTTGCACACCTATTCACAGGCTGACTCATCCTAATGGTAGAAATAAGTAACACCCCATTCTTAACATTATTCATCAATTACAAACCCCAATGCACTTGAATAAACTAATGAAAGGCTATGGTCCTCCCGGGATTCGAACTCGAGACACCACACCCAGAACATAATAGTAGAAATATTAGCTCGGAAACTCTCTAGTCGTATATGAGTTAAGGGAGATATCCACTTGAGGGTGTTTTTTCTTGACTCCTTTCTCCCTCATGTTTGGCCCCATTGCTTTTAACATTTCAAGACATTCGCCCCATTATTTTGACGATTTTAAGAACTTTCGACCCATTTCTGTCAATTTTAAGACCTTTCGTGCCATTTAGGGATCGATTTTATCCTGGCGAGCGATAGCGAGCCTGTAATTTAAGAGGAACCGGCTTTCAGCCGGGAAATTTTTCTACCGAAAAATGTACACATTTATCTTGAAAGGGGCTCAAGGGGGTGTAATCTTAAGCTTGATGGAGGTCTAGGGAATAAACTGAATACCTCCCCTTAAAGAGGGTAGTGGTCAGGATTATTTT
The DNA here is from genome assembly GCA_032716605.1 of Paralithodes platypus. NCBI lineage: Eukaryota > Metazoa > Arthropoda > Malacostraca > Decapoda > Lithodidae > Paralithodes > Paralithodes platypus. The sequence continues at coordinate 26,514,695 of CM064515.1, forward strand.
GGCCTAAAGTATAATGAATAGAGCGTAGTAATTACGTTGAACAATGGGATACTAAAATATTCTTTGGAATGAGGGTGATATGGATCAAAATGTTTTGTTTCTCGGTGCAACTTGCAATGAAAATGTGCAATACTTAAGGGGAGGTTTTTAGTTTGTTTTCTACTCTTCCAGCAATCTTAAAATGTCACCCCCTTGACCCTCTTTCAAGATAAATTTGTACATTTTTCGGTAGAAAAATGTCCCGGCTGAAAGCCGGTTCCTCTTATATTACAGGCTCGCTATCGCTCGCCAGGATAAAATCGACACGTAGATAGCACGAAAGGTCTTAAAATTGACAGAAATGGGTCGAAAGTTCTTAAAATCGTCAAAATAATGGGGCGAACGTCTTAAAATTAGAAAAGCAATGGGGCTAAACATGAGGGAGAAAGGGGTCAAGTAAAAAGTCCCTCAAGTGGACATCTCCCCTTAACTCCTTCTGTACCGGCGACGTTTTTTAAAGTATATATTCTAGTTAAGTTTGGACGATTTTGTACATCTTATGCATTTATGCATTCGCCTTCCACGACCCCTGTCACATAATCATATGATGGCAATTAAAAACAATACATAATTAATTTAATTGACTACTATATAGATAAATATATGCAAATGACAAGCCTCAGAAACAGTCTCGTCAGTAAAGCCTTTGAAGATTGTGAACCATTTTGATAGTTTATTCTGGCTGTCATTAGACGGCTCTATTACAGCTTAAGAAGGATCTTTGGGAATTATAATGGTGAAAGTATCCTAATTAATCATCTAACTTCCACATACCCTTCCTAATCTGAATAAAATCGTCAAATAATAGCCGGAAAACAGAAAATAATGCACATTGGATCTTGAAAGGGTTAACCCTGTGTGTACCGGCGACGTCTCTTTAATTTTATTATGTGCACTATGGGACGATTTTATTCAGTTTAAAAAAGGCCTCCAGCAACTAACAGGCTTCGAACCATCTCACTTAACTCTTTTGACCACCACAGATCTTTCGTAAGCTGCACAAAATCGTCTAAATATAGCAAGAATGAAATAGATAAGACGTTGCCGGTACAGAAGGGGTTAATCTAATTCCTTTCATTCAGCCTCAAGACAGCATGAGAAATAATAACACACACGTACACACGTACACATAAATAGAACAGACAAGCATACAATATATACACACCAGGGTGATTACAATACGTCACACACACACACACACACACATATATATATATATATATATATATAATAACTACACTAAATATCATAATAACCTACAGGACGTCGGACCAGATTATTCTCTCTCTCTCTCTCTCACACACTGTTTACACTGCTTGAGACCTTTGTAAACAATTGTCCAGATGTTGTATCCAACTGGGTTTATCATCATGTAGTTCGATTTCATGTTGTGGGTTTAATTATGATATTGTGATTATGAAGGCTTTTGCTTGCATATGCCTTTTCCGAGAACACTATTTTAGTTTGTCCCTTAGCCTAACGAAAACGCCTTACAACACTTCCTTCAAGCTGAAAACAATGCCCACCCAGACCCAAAGCAAGCTAAATTTGTACATTTTTCGATAAAAAACAGATCCTGGTAGAAGGCCTGATTTCTTCCAAGTTACAGGCTCGCTATCGCTATGGTTATTTAAGATACAATTCTGCATGCATTCTTATATTTCGACAGATCCTTCCTCTCTATATACTCAGGCCTAATCCCCACTTTTCATATTTTTTTGGTGGCCGACTCAAGACAGGGCCAGAGTAGGGACAACACAACAGAAAACATTACCAGGTTAAAATTACGTCATAATGTTAAATGTCGTCTAATAATCCTGACAAAGACTTACAGCTTTAAACCCCAAAACTTCTTGTATCATCAATATAACTATTTACCCCTTGAGGATCATGACGTGTTTTAACAGATTTACAGCCGATTTGCTCTAGCCCTTTTTTAGTTACAGAGGTCAGGGGTTATGATTTCTGGCCTACCTGTAATGAATCGACTATACTTTATGGAATAACCTGTTCAATATTGTGTACCAAATATAATTATGATGATGTGTGTGAAGAATGAAATTGATTGTGAAGTAAATCTGTTATTGTCATAGGTGTAATGATATCATATTACATATATATTAATAAGTAACACCCCTTACGTTCTTAACATTAATCATCAATTACAAACTCCAATGTACAATCGCGCAAATAAGTGATGTCTCGGCACCAAGTTTGTGTTGATAAATAATTGGTATCAGCCATATCTAAGCTTCATTTCTTCATATCGAGTGAAATATACAAACATATTCCTACACTTACCCATCCTATTCAACATCTGGCAGACATTACTACGGCACAGAGCGAACCAAACGTAATGACAGCTGGGACATGACTTATTAGCGCGACTGTACTTGAATAAACTAATGAAAGCATCCCGGTCTTCGAACTCGGGACACCACACCCAGGACATAAGCACCTAAACCATTACACCACAAACACAGCCAAATTCCACTGTCAATAATCACAACCATTAAGAAGCGGTTTAATCCACCCAGGACCAGTGCCATCCTTTAAACTTTATGGTTCTAGCTACTATTAGACGATTTTATTCTGTTTTAGAAGTTTCCAGCATTTAGGAGGCTTCGAACTATATCACTTTGCCCTTTTTACTACTTCAGGTCCATCCTAAATTGCACAAAATCATCTAAATATAGCTAGAAAAAAATGAAAAGGACGTAATCACTGGGGGATATGTCTTTTAAGCGTAGTAGGGAAGATGCACAGTAAGGTAGTGATCGAGAACGGAGAAATAGGTATGGCGAACAGGGCTGGTGCAGGGTGCAAAGGCGTCAGTACGTGTGGAGATTGAACAGAGCGAGTTCTTTGATCTGAAAGTTGAGTTAAAGCAAGGGTGTGTGATGTCCCCATGGTTGTTTAATATACTGTATATATATATATCTATATATGGATGGAGTTATGAAAGAAATACAAGGAGGAGCAGTGGATGTTGGTGTACCGCTGATAAGGGAAGGAAACGAGTGGAAGTTGCCTGTACTGCTGTTTGCCGACGATACAGTTCTGATGAGCGATAGTGAATGGGAGTTGCAGTGTGAAAAACGGAATCTGAAGGTAAATGCGGGTAAGAGTAAGATTATGGTCCTTGAAGGGGGGGGGGTGCAGCCATAGAGTGTGAGGTGAGGTTGGTCAGGCTATGGAGAATGTCAGCTCATTTAAGTATTTGGTAATTTTTGAAGTAAAGATGGGAGTATGGATGAAGAAGTAAAGATGGGAGTATGGATGAAGAAGTAAAGATGGGAGTATGGATGAAGAAGTAAAGATGGGAGTATGGATGAAGAAGTAAAGATGGGAGTATGGATGAAGAAGTGAAGATGGGAGTATGGATGAAGAAGTAAAGATGGGAGTATGGATGAAGAAGTAAAGATGGGAGTATGGATGAAGAAGTAAAGATGGGAGTATGGATGAAGAAGTAAAGATGGGAGTATGGATGAAGAAGTAAAGATGGGAGTATGGATGAAGAAGTAAAGATGGGAGTATGGATGAAGAAGTAAAGATGGGAGTATGGATGAAGAAGTAAAGATGGGAGTATGGATGAAGAAGTGAAGATGGGAGTATGGATGAAGAAGTAAAGATGGGAGTATGGATGAAGAAGTGAAGATGGGAGTATGGATGAAGAAGTAAAGATGGGAGTATGGATGAAGAAGTAAAGATGGGAGTATGGATGAAGAAGTGAAGATGGGAGTATGGATGAAGAAGTAAAGATGGGAGTATGGATGAAGAAGTGAAGATGGGAGTATGGATGAAGAAGTAAAGATGGGAGTATGGATGAAGAAGTGAAGATGGGAGTATGGATGAAGAAGTAAAGATGGGAGTATGGATGAAGAAGTAAAGATGGGAGTATGGATGAAGAAGTAAAGATGGGAGTATGGATGAAGAAGTGAAGATGGGAGTATGGATGAAGAAGTAAAGATGGGAGTATGGATGAAGAAGTGAAGATGGGAGTATGGATGAAGAAGTAAAGATGGGAGTATGGATGAAGAAGTGAAGATGGGAGTATGGATGAAGAAGTAAAGATGGGAGTATGGATGAAGAAGTAAAGATGGGAGTATGGATGAAGAAGTAAAGATGGGAGTATGGATGAAGAAGTAAAGATGGGAGTATGGATGAAGAAGTGCGGGATAGGGTGCAACAAGGGAAGAGGGTTAAAGGAACGCTGAAAGCTGTATGGATGAAGAAGTGCGGGATAGGGTGCAACAAGGGAAGAGGGTTAAAGGAACGCTGAAAGCTGTAATAAGAAATAGGGTGGTCAGAATGGAAGTAAAGAAGTCATTCCATGACAGTGTGGTAGTCCCGACATTGACTTACGGGAGCGAAGCATGGACGTTGTTGGAGAGAAAGGGGTGGAAATGAGTTACTTGAGAAGTGCGTGCGGAGTTAGATGGAGGTATACAGGTAGACTGACGAATGAGGAAGTACGAGAGCGGTGTGGTGTGGATCTAGATGTGCATGAAAGTGTGAAAAGGAACACCTTGAGATGGTTCGGTCATGTGGAACGTATGGGAAGTGAGAGAATGACTAAGAGAGTGTACGAGAGTGAGCTGGAAGGACAGAGAGGGAGAGGTAGACCGAGAGAGAGGTGAAAGGATGGAATTAAAAAGTATATGCGTGAAAGCGGTGCTGAATGAGAGGTCAACTGACTAGGGACAGAGGTGCATGGGGGCGTTTCATTCGTAGCCAGCCCTTCGGGGATTACGGCGTCTGGCAATAGATAGATAGATAGTTGTCAAATCAAAATTGCCGGAAAAATGCGCTCGATTCACGTATAACTATTTATGAACTAGTCTTATCTTAAGGTACTGATCTACAAACAAAACCCAACAACAATAACAACACAAGATTAGGCCACGGGAAATGGAACAACAATAAATAAATGATATCCTCACTGAGAAAGGAAGGGGCGGGACATTGGAAGGAAAATACAATATTCATTCTGACACAATATCCCAATGACGGCATATTTTTGTTAACTTTTCTTTTTAGCCCATTCTGTACCGTCTTTATTTATTTTATGCTAGCTATATTTAGACGGTTTTATGCAGCTTAGGAAGGATATGTGGTGGTAAAAAGGGTTAATTAAGATAGCTGGAAGCATTTTCCTTTCTGGATAAAATCGTTTAAATATTGACATAATAAATTAGAACACAGGTCGCCGGTACAAAAGGGTCAAGTACAAGTGTTCTTGATATTCCCTCGAAGTACATCCCTTCGAAATCATATTTTTCTTATATATTTTAGAGAACATAAGAGAAATGGAAATATGCAGAAGGCCTATTGACCCATACGAGACAGAGCCCTTCTTACCTGCACCCCCATTAGTTTTTCCCTACACTTAACCCTCTCCGACATATGACGCGATTTTGAGCCTATTGGGGATACTTTAAAGCCTTTGTTACCATCAGGGGTATTTAGAAACCTTTAGTTTAGTTACTTCAACCTCTGCAGTTGTCTTTGAGTTAGCTGTGTTGAGCCTATTGGGGATACTTTAATGCCTTTGTTACCATCAGGGGTATTTAGAAACCTTTAGTTTAGTTACTTCAACCTCTGCAGTTGTCTTTGAGTTAGCTGTGGGCAGAAAACTAATTTTGGAGAGGTAATTATAAGAGTGAGAGAACTCTATTTCTTATTGCTAATCTGGCAACCTCTACGTCATAAATGCGTGAAAGGGTTAATACGTATGATGTTTTTCTATTTCACTTCATAGGAGAAATTTCCAGTCCCCATCTTTATAACTCAGCTGTGACTTGATTATCCTAATGGAATAGGCCTATAATTAGTTTCAATTAGGAATACAAACTATCAATATTCAACATAGATGCAATAATGTCTTGTTTTGCACATTGACCCATTGAGTACCGGGGACGTCCTTTTCATCCTATTCTGGTGACTATTAGACGATTTTATTCAGCTTGGGAAGGACCTCTAGCAATGATAAGGTTTCAAACTATCTCAACCAACCTTTTTAACTACCACAGATCCTTCTCAAGCTGCATAATATCGTGTAGATGTAGTTAGAATACAATATAACGCACGTCGCTGGTACTCAAAGGGTTAAGAGGAGGTTTCTAGTTTGTTTCCTACTCCTCCAGCAATCTTAAAATTTCACCCCTTTGACCCCCTTTCAAGATAAATTTGTACATTTTTCGGTAGAAAAATGTCCCGGCCGATTACTCTTAAATTACAGGCTCGCTATCGCTCGCCAGGATAAAATCGACACCTAAATGGCACGAAAGGTCTTAAAATTGACAGAATGGGGCGGAAATTCTTAAAAATCACCAAACTAATGGGGCAAACGTCTTAAAATCTCAAAAGCAATGGGGCTAGACATGAGGGAGAAAGGGGTCAAGAAAAAAGTCCCTCAAGTGGAGACCTCCCCTTAATGGGGTATGGTCTATTTAACAGTTTCTTTCTTTACTTATTAATTATGGTTAGGTTAGGTTAGGTTAGGTTAGGTTAGGTTAGGTTAGGTTAGGTTAGGTTAAGTTTGGTTTGGTTTGGTTTGGTTTGGTTTGGTTTGGTTTGGTTTGGTTTGGTTAGGTTAGGTTAGGTTAGGTTAGGTTAGGTTAGGTTAGGTTAGGTTAGGTTATAGTTAGGTTAGGTTATAGTTAGGTTAGGTTAGGTTAGGTTAGGTTAGGTTAGGTTAGGTTATAGTTAGGTTAGGTTAGGTAGGTAGGTTAGGTTAGGTTAGGTTAGGTGAGGTGAGGTGAGGTGAGGTGAGGTGAGGTTAGGTTAGGTTAGGTTAGGTTAGGTTAGGTTAGGTTAGGTTAGGTTAGGTTAAGTTAGGTTAGGTTAGGTTAGGTTAGGTTAGAGTTTCCTCCCTTCCTTCTTCAAGCCTAGTAGATTATCCTCAAGATCCCCCTTCGAGATTAATTTTTACATTTTTCGGTAGAAAACATACAGGCTCGCTATCGCTCACAAGAAAATAATCTACACCTGTATGTCACAAAAGGTCTTAATATTGAAAAAAAGGGGTGAAAGGTCTTAAAATCGCCAAACTAATGGGGCCGAACGTCTTAAAATCTCAAAACTAATGGGACTAAACATGAAGGAGAAGGGGAGCCAGAAAAACAACCATTCCCCCTTAACCCCTTCTGTACCGCGCACGTCTATATATTTTTTTTATTCCAGCTATATTTAGACGATTATGTGCAGTTTAAGAAGGATGTGTGGTAGTGAAAAGGGTTAAGGGGAGGTTTCTAGTTTGTTTCCTACTCCTCCAGCAATCTTAAAATGTCACCCTCTTGACCCCCTTTCAAGATAAATTTGTACATTTTTCAGTAGAAAAATTTCCCGGCCGAAGGCCGGTTACTCTTAAATTACAGGCTCGCTATCGCTCGCCAGGATACAATCGACACCTAAATTGCACGAAAGGTCTTAAAATTGACAGAATGGGGCGGAAATTCTTAAAATCACCACACTAATGGGGCAAACGTCTTAAAATCTCAAAAACAATGGGGCTAACCATGAGGGAGAAAGGGGTCAAGAAAAAAATCCCTCAAGTGGAGACCCCCCCCCCTTAAGGGAGATGCATCGAAGCCTGTTAATTGCTGGAGGCCCTTTTAAACCAGAATAAAATCGTCTAATGGTAGCCAGAATAAAGTTAAAAGACGCCACCGGTACTGAAGGGGTTAATATGCTTCTCTCGGGGCCATTCCTTAGACCTTATAAGATGGAAGCACAGCGTCAAAGATGATGATGATGATGATGATGATAATGATAAAGGCAAGCGGGCCATATAAACCCTGTCTTAGAATTCTTCCGGTGCTTTGGGGAAAGTTTCAGTCACCCATTTGGAGCCGATGGAGTGCTCATGTTTAGAGACCTGGACAAAACACCCTTAGTTAATTAGTTAAGATATATAAGGTGCTTAGGTTATCTAATTATGATTGAATATAGATTCTAAGCATGGCGAAATATCACAGGGAAGAATATTTCACTACACTGCCATGAACAAGGGAATGTGAAGGTAAACGGAGCCCTATATACCCAACCCTAGATGTCCTCCTGAGTCCATCAGTTCTGTCTCCGCTTCTTGATCTACTTGACGCAGAGATTGACGCCGTACCCCCCAGCAGCTACCAAACCATGAGCAGGGGTATATGAAGGTAAAGGGAGCCCTATAAACCAAGCCCTAGATGTCCGCCTGTTCTGTCTCCACTTCTTGATCTTGTTCTTGACGCAGAGACCACCGCTGGACTACACCATAATCGCCGCCAGCGCCCCAAAACCATGAACAGGAATGTATGAAGGCAAACGGAGCGCTATAATCCCTTCCTTAGATATCCTCCAGAGTTCGCTGGTTCTGTCTCTATACCCGCTTCTTGATCTTGTTCTTGACACAAGCGCCAACGCCGGCCAGCACAATAATCCCCATCAGCACCCGTACCCCAAGTAAAATGAAGGTAAACAGAGCTCAATAAACCCTTTCTTAAATATCCTTCTGAGTTCGCCAGTTTAGCTGTCTCTCTCTCCGCTTCTTGATCTTGTTCTTGACACAAGCATCAACGGCGGCCAACACTCTAACCCCTGCTAGCACCTGCACCTCCATGTAAAATGAAGGTAAACGGACTCCTATAAGCCCTACCTTTGATATCCTACTGAGTCCGCCAGTTTAGCTGTCTCTCTCTCCGCTTCATGATCTTGTTCTTGACACAGACCCCAGCTTCGGCCAGCACTATGGTGTCCGTCAGCACCCTAACCCCCATGAACAAATTAAAATGAAGGTAAACGGAGCTCAATAAACCAAACCCTAGATATCCTCCTAACTCCGCCGGTTTAGCCGTCTCTCTCTCCGCTTCTTGATCTTGTTCTTGACGCAGAGACCAATGCCGGCCAACACTCTAACCCCTGATAGCTCCCCCAACGCCATGAACAAATTAATATGAAGGCAAGCACAACTCTATAAACTAAACCCTAGATATCCTCCTGACTCCGCCGGTTTAGCCGTCTCTCGTTCCGCTTCTTGATCTTGTTCTTGACGCAGAGACCAATGCCGGCCAACACTCTAACCCCTGATAGCTCCCCCAACGCTATGAACAAATTAATATGAAGGTAAGCACAACTCTATAAACTAAACCCTAGATATCCTCCTGACTCCGCCGGTTTAGCCGTCTCTCGTTCCGCTTCTTGATCTTGTTCTTGACGCAGACCCCAACGCCGGCCAGCATGATGACCCCCGCTAACACCACCACCGACAACAAGATAATCAACATGGGGCTGGTGGAGAGTGTACTGTTGGTGGCCCTCTTCTGTTCCTGCTGGAGCTTATACAGCCACTTCCCCGTCAGCCTCACCACTTCGATTTCGGTATCTGTGGACCAGAGAGGTGGGGTTAAGGGGGAGCTCAGACGGTATTGTGCAGCATAATTTAATGGTTGGGCTCAATGGTTTAAGGAGGGGTTTAGTTTGCTCTCTAAGCCTCTATCAAGCTTAAAAAAACACCCACAACACCCCCTTCGATGTAAATTTGTACATTTTTCGGTAGAAAAATGTCCCGGCTGATTCCTCTTACAATAACAGGCACTCGCCAGGAAAAAATTGAGACCTAAATGGCACGATAGGTCGTAACATTTATAATGAAATGGGACAAAAGGTCTTAAAATCGCCAAACAAATGGGCCAAAAGTCTACAAGTATAACAAATAATGGGACTAAACATGAGGGAGAAATGTGTTTGTACTTAGGCCTATTCCTTTAAATATAACTAAGTAAATAAATTAATTAATCTAAATGGGGAGATTTTAGGCACCAATCAAGCAGAGCAGTACGCAGGGGAGGCTACATAGGCATATGATAAGGAGTTGCTGGAACTCCTGTTTCATTTGCCTGGCTTCCCTCACTGTTTCTATTTGTGCCTCACCTACACAGAGGGTAATCCAGCTTACTCTCACAAACACCTCCTCCTCCTATTCATTTCATTACACTTAAGAAGCACATTACACTTCTTTCGGACACACCTAAATTACCTCTAATGTATTTTATCCCTTTCTCTACCGGAAACGTCCTTTTAACATTTTCTGGCTGATATTAGACGATTTTATTAATTTTACAGCGGGCTTCCAGTGATTAATAGGCTTTTAACTATCTCTCTTAACCCTTTTTGCTACCACAGATCCTTCTTAAACTGGAAAAATCGTCTAAATATAGCTTATATATAATACAAAAGACGTAGCCGGTACATAAGGGGTTAATAGTGGCTCTTTATCACTCTTTCAACCTTGGGGGAGGGGGACACTTGTTACAGGCAGCTTTGCCTTTTGTATCCTTCATGCACATAGGAGAAAAAAACAAAAAAAACATTAACCCCTTCTGTACCGGCGAAGTTTTTTTTAGACTTTTTCTTGCTATATTTAAAGGATTTTGTGCAGTTTAAGAAGGATCTGTGGTAGTGAAAAGGGTTAAGGGGGGATGGTTCACTTTTTGGGCGATTTTTGTATGTATTCATTATTTTTCTAGTTTCCTCCCTAGACCTCCATCAAATTTAGAAAAACATCCATTAGATCCCCCTTCTAGATTAATTTGTACATTTTTCGGTAGAAATATTTCCCGGCCGAAGGCCGGTTCTTCCAACATTACAGGCTCACTATCGTTCGCCAGGGAAAAAATCGACACCTAAATAGCACGAAAGGTCTAAATATTGACGAAGAAATTGGGCGAAAGGTCTTAAAATCGACTAACTAATGGGACAAACATCTTAACATCTGAAAACTAATGGGGCTAAACATGAGGGAGAAAGTGGTCCAGAAAACCGGCCCATCCCTCTTAAGTGAGATAGTTCGAAGCCTGTTAATTGCTGGAGGCTCTTATAAAACTGAATACAATAGTCTAATAGTAGCCAGAATAAAGTTAAAAAGACGTCGCCGGTACAGAAGGGGTTAAGGGGAGATATTTAGTTTGTTCCCTAGACCTCCATCAAGCTTAAAATTACACCCCCTTGAGTCCCTTTCAAGATAAATTTGTACATTTTTCGGTAGAAAAATGTCCCGGCTGAAAGCCGGTTCCTCTTAAATAACAGGCTCGCTATCGCTCGCCAGGATAAAATCGACACCTAAATGGCACGAAAGGTCTTAAAATTGACAGAAATGGGTCGAAAGTTCTTAAAATCGTTAAAATAATTGGGCGAACGTCTTAAAATTAGAAAAGCAATGGGGCTAAAAATGAGGGAGAAAGGGGTCAAGAAAAAAATCCCTCAAGTGGAAATCTCCCCTTAATCCCGTACAGTACCGGTGAGGTCCTGTTCATCATTATATTCTGGCAACTATCACACGAGTGTATTCAGCTTAGGAAGAACCTCTGACAATAATAAGGCTTCCATAAACCAGCCCTTTAAACTACCGCAGATCCTTATTAAGGGGAGGTTTCTAGTTTGTTTCCTACTCCTCCAGCAATCTTAAAATTTCACCCCCTTGACCCCCTTTCAAGATAAATGTGTACATTTTTCGGTAGAAAAATGTCCCGGCCGAAGGCCGATTACTCTTAAATTACAGGCTCGCTATCGCTCGCCAGGATAAAATCGACACCTAAATGGCACGAAAGGTCTTAAAATTGACAGAATGGGGCGGAAATTCTTAAAAATCACCAAACTAATGGGGCAAACGTCTTAAAATTTCAAAAGCAATGGGGCTAGACATGAGGGAGAAAGGGGTCAAGAAAAAAGTCCTTCAAGTGGAAATCTCCCCTTAAGCTGCATATTATCGTCAACCTATAGCTAGAATACAATATAACACACGTCGCTGGTACTGAAAGGGTTAAATATTACTCTCTTGACCATATCATACGTACGTTCATTACAGGTAAAAATACCCTTGGCGTCCGATTCAAGTTTCAGGTTTTCGATGTTACAGTTCTTCAGGGTGTTACGTCCGCCTTGCCCATTTGAGTGGGTGATAACCACTTTGCCGCTGGAGTAGGTGACCCGATAGAGAATCTCCGGTTTGAGCCCACACGGCGATTCCGACCCCTCGAGATCGCCGAAATATGCAAGCCACAACCTGGACTTGATTTCGTAACCCGCCTTCAGATTCAGGGTCTCTAAACTGTCGCCGGAAGTGGGGTAGTCACCGGGGTGCGAGATATCACAAGCTGTTGGGGGGAAAAAAACATTAGGGATAATTATGAGCTCGAGTTGGATTTCGGGGGGATAGTTCGCTTTTTAGGCTCCCCTTCCCCCATTAGTTTTGAATTTTTAAGACGTTCGGCCCAATAATTTTGTGATTTTAACACCCTTATCTCCATTTCGTTGTCAATTTTATGACCTATCGTGCCATTTAAGTGTCGCCAGGAAAAATCGAAACCTATAGGGCACGAGAGGTTTTAATATTGATGAAAAATGAGGCGAAAGGTCTGAAAATCGCCAAACTAACGGAACGAACGTCTTAAAACCTCAAAGCTAATGTGCTAAACCTGAGGGAGAAGGGGGTCCAGAAAAAACGAGTACTGCACTCTTAAGCTGTAGCGCTACGTATAAAAAACAGGCAATACACATCACACCAGAGAAAACGGACTATAAAATACAAGGGGAGGGGAAACTTATGTGTAACATCCTCAGCGATTAAGGGGAGGTTTTTAGTTAGTTCGCTAGACTTCCATCAAACTTAACATTACAGCCCCTAGACCCCTTTTCAAGATAAATTTGTACATTTTTCGGTAGAAAAATGTCCCGGCCAAAGGCCGGCTCCTCTTAAGTTACAGGCTCGCTATCGCTCGCCAGGATAAAATAGACACCTGAATGGCACGAAATGTCTTAAAATGGGGTGACAGTTCTTAAAATCGCCAAACTAACGGAGCAAACATCTTAAAATCTCAAAAGCAATGGGGCTAGACATGAGAGAGAAAGGGGTCAAGAAAAAAGTCCCTCAAGTGGATATCTCCCCTTAATACTGTTCAGAGATATTTTTGTATAGCACGTTTGAGCCCTATCAGTGTTGTACATTTTGAAGAACACTAAGGAGGAAATGCTATTGAATATACTGTAATATACTGTAATATACTGTATATATACTGTAATATACTGTAATATACTGTATATATACTGTAATATACTGTAATATACTGTATACTGAAAGTTGGAAAACATATATGGGAAAATATATATACGGTATATATATACAGTATATATTGAATAGTAGAACCAACGTAGGGAGGAATGTAAAACCACTCATTTTGACTTCAGTGTACAGAAAGTCTAACTATGTTGGATTTACTAAGTTTCTGTCTTTAAACGTAATTTAATATCTACCCTTGTAACACGAGCTTAACATTTTTTTTTCTGTTTTTTTTTTATTTGTTCAAATTATTTCACTCTGCATCTTGAATTAGAATCAATTAAGAATGCCCTTTTGTTAAATGAATTCCCTACGAAATTTATAGACATGTAAATTGGTAAGCTACTGAACAAATTGATTAATCCTTCACAGAAAATAACTACTGTAAAAAAGGCGACAGTCATCATCCCACTCCCTTTCTTAAGCCGGAGTCACACGAGCCCTTTTTCGAGCAATTTTTACGGGCAATTATGGTCTGGAAGCTTAAAAAATGACACTTTATCAGAATTCAACCGCCTAACATAATCTACCTTCAGTCTAGTTACCGATACCAGTGCGAAAAAATCCCGAAATAATACGAGAAAAAAACTGGCTCATGGAAAATTGACGGAAAAAGCGCTCGTGTGACAGCGACTTTAGGAAATAAATGTTTCAACGTCCGAAACCAACTCTCCCGACTCAGAAAAGAGTTCTACCCCCAACTTTCACCTATGATCGTTTTTTTTCTTCAAATAATATTAAATTGAGGAACCGGTTTAGGTATAAAGATAAGATCCCACAAAGTTTGCAATCGTGTAAGTCTCGGTACAGTCGCGCTAATAAGTGATGTCTCGGCACCAAGTATGTTTTGATCAATAATTGGCATCAGCAATATCTAAGCTTCATTTCTTCTTATCGAGTAGAGCATACAAACATGTTCCTTCACTTTCCCACCCTATTCAACATCTGACAGACATTAATACAGCACAGAGCAAGCCAAACGTAATGACCGCTGAGCCATGCCTTATTAGCTCGATCGTACAGTACGTCGGCAAAACCAAGATATATTAGTCTAAACCTGTCTTGATAGCGTAATGCATAGTGTGCGGAATTTCGATGTGAGTATCCTAGGTTCGAGTCCTCGGAGTGCCACATGTATTTGTTGATGTCATTTATTGAGTTTAGATGTGAAATTGGTTGGTGTAAAAAAACACAATAATAACTCGGCAATTCCGGGTTCGTCTCAGTGAACACTTTGGTAATTCCTTCAGAACAGGCCAAATGCTTCAAAAAACGGCATTAACCCTTTCTGTACCGCGGACGTCCTTTTATATTTATTCTGGCTACTATTAGACGATTTCATTCAGCTTTAAAAGGGCCTCCAGCAATTAAGGGGAGACAGACCGTTTTTCTGGACCCCCTTCTCCCTAATGTTTATTAGCCCCACTAGTTTTGAGATTATAAGACGTTCGGCCCATTAGTTTGGCGATTTTAACACCTTTCGCCCCATTTCGTTGTCAATTTTAAGACCTTTCATGCCATTTAGGTGTCGATTATTTCCTGGCGAGCGAAAGCGAGCCTGCAATTTTAAGAGGAACCGGCATTTGGCCGGGACATTTTTCTACCGAAAAATGTACAGATTTATCTTGAAGAGGGGTCTAGGGGGTGTTTTTCTAAGCTTGATGGACGTCTAGGGAGGAAACTAAAAAAAAATATATGAATAAATGAATTAATAGACCAAACAAACGGCCAGCCTCCCCTTAACAGGCTTCGAACTATCTCCCTTAACCCATTTTACTATCTTTCGGAATCCACTTCGGGTTCATTTTTGTTTTCCACTCATTTTCGGCCATTATAGATCACTCACAAGCCCACGACCACCCAATGAGTGATTTAGAATTCAATTGTTTTACCAGTTACCCTACAAACGTGAAGTTGTGAAAAGCGGAAGCTCTCCATAATTAAGTGGGCCCACCTCGCCCTCTCTCTTTGGCTTGTATTCATTCGGCCCCATTCAGCCTACTGTTTTAAGACGTTTATCCCCATCCAGGTGTCAATATTTTCCTGGCGAGCGGTAGCGAGCCAGCATATATATTTCTTTGTTTTGACAGCAAGCTAAATTTGTACATTTTTCGATAGAAAAATGTCTCCGGCGAAGCCGGATTTCTCCATACAATGCTGGCTCGCTATCGCTCGCCAGGAAGATATAGACACCTGGATGGGGATAAACGTCTTAAAACAGTTGGCTGAATGGGGCCGAATGGATACAAGCAAGAGAAAGAGAGAAAAGAAGAGAAAGCCGGTGACCCCCCTTAAAGTTGTGGAACTCACGAGTCTGCCTACGATGTATGTATGTATGTATGTAGGTAGGTAGGTAGGTATCGGGGGCCGCGGGAGTGCTGGAGCGACCTTGGTGACCCTGGTCTCTGGGTCTTCTCCTGGGTGACCTAGATGGGTGTGAATTAGTGCTTTGTCTGGGTGTGTTCGTTGTTTTATGTCGTGTTTTGTGTTTTCCCTGTTCTTGGCTCTGTCTTGAGGCGGACACCCCCAAGATAAAAATAATAATAAAATAGAATTAAATAGAAAATACAAATCAAAAATAAGAAAATTGAGGATTGGGCCTGAGCATATAGATAGATATAGATAGATAGATAGATAGATAGATCCCCTTATGATTTGCTTTGGATAAGATCCTGTGTAGCGGTTAAAACTGTTTTTTCAGATGCCTGTTTACTAAGAAACATTGAACAATATCTTTGCCCTAACCTAACCAAAACCTAACCTAACCTAACCTAGTATATTAGTGGACTATTTATGAATGTAAAGTGTAAAAATATATTGTAACGCTACTAATTTATTGAGATACAATTAACCTAACCTAACCTAAACCTAACTTAACCAAAACCTAACCTAACCTAACCTAACCAAAACCTAACCTAACCTAACC
The DNA here is from genome assembly GCA_032716605.1 of Paralithodes platypus. Classification (NCBI taxonomy): domain Eukaryota; kingdom Metazoa; phylum Arthropoda; class Malacostraca; order Decapoda; family Lithodidae; genus Paralithodes; species Paralithodes platypus. The sequence continues at coordinate 26,530,759 of CM064515.1, forward strand.
TAACCAAAACCTAACCTAACCTAACCTAGTATATTAGTGGACTATTTATGAATGTAAAATGTAAAAATATATTTTAACATTACTAAATTATTGAGATATAATTAACCTAACCTAACCTAACCTAACCTAACTTGACCTAGTATATTAGTGGACTATTTATGAATGTAAAATGTAAACATATATTGTAACGCTACTAATTGATTGAGATATAATTAACCTAACCTAACCTAACCTAACCTAACCAAAACCTAACCTAACCTAACCTAGTATATTAGTGGACTATTTATGAATGTAAAAATATATTGTAACTTTACTACTTTATTGCGATATAAGTACAGATCTACCCGCTACACAGGATTATACCCCTCTGTTTTCCACATTTACATTACGTTAGGTTTTATATGTTGTTTGGTATTTGTTCCTTTATATATTTTCTCACTTCGACATGTACTCAACTCAATTATTGTAAGAATATTAAATTTTTCGGAATTTTTAGCCAATCTACAATATATTTTTTATTTCTTTTCGTCTCTCTCATACATGTAGCCTATGTATTATTCATCCACCTCGTGCACACCGCGTGTTATTAATTTTCTTAATTTTTTTTATTTTTTAATATACCTCGTAATATTACCTATTGAGTAAAATGGTTATTCTAGCTATATTTAGACGATATTATGCAGCTTAGGAAGGATCTGTGGTAGTCAAGAGGGTTGGTTGCGATAGTTTGAAGCCTTGTTATTACTAGAGGTCCTTCCTAAGCTGAATAAAATCGTCGAATAGTGTCCAGAATATGCTAAAAAAAGTAAGTCACCGGTACTGTACGGGTTAAATATATTCTGGCTAATATTAGAAGACTATATTCAGTTTAAAAAGGGTCTGCAGTAATTAAAAGACTTCGAACTATCCCACTTAGCCATTTATACTACCACAGACCCCTCTTAAACTGCACAACATCGTCTAAATATAGCTAGAATACAATTTAAATGACGTCGCCTGGCCAGAAGGGGCATTGAGTTGATGACTATAATTTACAATACACCAACTACAAAAGCTGAGGTCTGGATCTCTCTCCCTGAATCCATATTTCCCTCATCCTATGACTTAAATTGTTTCAAACTCTGTGTGTCCAGACATTTTGGCTCGAACGTTCCTTGATTTTGGCCCGGTCACTCTTTTAACTCTAGGGGATTTACTCGTCACAGGCAGTTTTGCCTTTTGTCTCCCTCATCTACATAGAAAACACAAAATAAAATAATATACTATTCATGAAAAGCAAGTTCTATCCAAAAATCAATCCAAACAGTTCTTATTGGATAAAGAAAAAATCAATCCAGACAGTTCTTATTGGATAAAGGAAAAATCAATCCAGACAGTTCTTATTGGATAAAGGAAAAATCAATCCAGACAGTTCTTATTGGATAAAGGAAAAATCAATCCAGACAGTTCTTATTGGATAAAGGAAAAATCAATCCAGACAGTTCTTATTGGATAAAGGAAAAATCAATCCAGACAGTTCTTATTGGATAAAGGAAAAATCAATCCAGACAGTTCTTATTGGATAAAGGAAAAATCAATCCAGACAGTTATTATTGGATAAAGACCAAATCAATCCAGACAGTTCTTATTGGATAAAGAAAAAATCAATCCAGACAGTTCTTATTGGATAAAAAAAACACGTAAACGTTCAACGAACACCCTTCGCGAAAACGTTAATGGACGAAATACCCTGAAAAAAGACATTACCTTTAGAAATGGAAATGCTAATCCATCTAATCTCTATAAATTACGCTCTTTCCCACAATATTCGTTCGGTATCAGACGTTACATAGGGAAAAACCAATGTATAACCCCTGTTGTACCGGAGACGTCTTTAGTATATGATTTCAGCTATATTTTGACGATTTTATGTAGCTTAGGAAGGATAATATGGTAGCTAAAAGGATCAATTGAGATGGTCTGTAGCTTTTTCATGAGTAAACGTCCTTCCTAAGCTGAATTAAATCGTCTTAGTTTTCAGAAGTTAATGAAAAAGACCGCCGGTACAGAAGGGGTTAAGAGGGGATGGGCTATAAATTTCCTAGTTTATAATTATATATTTTTATTATTATTTTAGTATCCTCTCCAAACCTCCCTCAAGCTTAAAAAAACATCCTCTAGACCCCCCTTCGAAATAAATTGGTACATTATTAGGTAGAAAAATTTCCCGGCCAAAGGCAATTACAGGCTCGCTATTGCCCGTCAGGAAAAAATCAGCACCTAAATGGCACGAAATGTCCTAATATTGACAAAGAAATGGGGTGAAAGGTCTTAAAATCGCCAAACTAATGGGTCAAACTTCTTAAAATTTGAACACTAATGGGACTAAACATGAAGGAGAAGGGGGTGCCAGAAAAACGGCCCGTCTCCCCTTAATTAAGAATACACCACGTCCTTGCGGCATCCGAGGGTACGATATCGCTGACGGAATAACAAGGAGAACATCTGAATATCGAATGGTGAGAGGGTCGAGATAAGAATGGTGAGAGGGTCGAGATAAGAATATATAACTCCTTCTGTACCGGCAACGTCTTTATAATTTTATTCTAGCTATATTTAGAGGTTTTTGTGCAGCTTAAGAAGGATCTGTGGTAGTGAAAAGGATTAGGTGAGATGGTTCGAAGCCTGTTAATTGCTGGAGGCCCTTTTTAAACTGAATACACTCGTCTAATACTAGCCACAACAAAGTTAAAAGGACGGCACCGGTACTGAACGGGTTAACCCCTTCAGTACCGACGACGTTTTTTTTGTATTTTCTCCTAGCGACTGTTAGATGATTGTATTCAGTCTAAAAGAGGCCCTCCAGTATTTAACAGGCTTCGAGCTATCTCACTTAACCCTTTTTACTACCACAGATCCTCTTTAAGGGGAGGTTTCTAGTTTGTTTCCTACTCCTCCAGCAATCTTAAAATTTCACCCCCTTGACCCCCTTTCAAGATAAATTTGTACATTTTTCGGTAGAAAAATGTCCCGGCCGAAGGCCGATTACTCTTAAATTACAGGCTCGCTATCGCTCGCTAGGATAAAATCGACACCTAAATGGCACGAAAGGTCTTAAAATTTACAGAATGGGGCGGAAATTCTTAAAAATCACCAAACTAATGGGGCAAACGTCTTAAAAACTCAAAAGCAATGGGGCTAGACATGAGGGAGAAAGGGGCCAAGAAAAAAGTCCCTCAAGTGGAAATCTCCCCTTAAACTGCACCCAAATTGTCTTAATATAGCTTGAAGAAAGGCGTCACCGGTACAGAAGGGGTTAAAGATACGGATGGTCGGTATAGAGATAAGAGTGGATACATTCATTTACGAAAGAGTACAGTCGGCCTAATAAGTGATGTTTCCGCACCAAGTCTATTTTGATCAATAATTGGTATCAGCAATATCTAAACACGATTTGTTTTCAATTCGAGTGAGATATACAAACATGTTCCTACACTTTCCCACCCTTTTCAACTGGCAGACATTAATACAGCACAGAGCGAGCCAAACGTAATGACAGGTGAGACATGATTTATTAACGCCACCATACAGTCGCGCTAATAAGTTACGTCCCAGCTGTCATTACGTTTGGCTTGCTCTATACTGTATTAATGTCAGTCAGATGTTGAATAGGGTGGGTGAGTGTAGGAACAGCTTTGTATATTTCACTCGATATGCATAAATGAAGCTGATACCAATTATTGATCAAAACATAATTGGTGCAGAGACATGACTTATTAGCGCGACCGTACAAGGGCAAACAAGAAGCAACATATCGTTTATTCATTACGAAGCTGGTTGTGACTACACTATTAAGGGAGCCCAAATCGTATTTTGTCTCTCTCTCCCTCTCTCTTTGCTTGTATCCATTCGGCCGAATTCAGCCTACTGTTTTAAGACGTTTATCCACATCCAGTTGTCAGTTTTTCCTGGCGAGCGGTAGCAAGGCAGCATATTATTTTAAATGGCTTTGACAGCAGGCTAAATTTGTACATTTTTCGAAAGAAAAATGTCTCCGGCGAAGCCGGATTTCTCCATACAATGCTGGCTAGCTATCGCTCGCCAGGAAGAAATCGACACCTGGATGGGGATAAACGTCTTAAAACAGTTGGCTGAATGGGGCCGAACGGATACAAGCCGAAGGACGAGAAAGAGAAAAGGAGAGAAAACCAGCAGGTAAGATAAGATTACAGATAAAGAAAGAACAAAGATATGACTTGACATTATCACTTACAAAGGTAAACAAGCAACAACAGATATAATGATCCTTACGAAGATGCTTGTACAGTCGCGCTAGTAGGTGATGTCTCGGCACCAAGTATGTTTTGATCAATAATTAGTTTCGGCAATATCTAAGCTTCATTTCTTCACATCGAGTGAAATATACAAACATGTTCCTACACCTACCCACGCTATTCAACATCTGACAGACATTAATACAGCACAGAGCAAGCCAAACGTAATGACAGCTGGGACATGACTTATTAGCGCGACCTTACCTAAAGTACCTATGTATAATTATGGTCTTTGAAAGGGGTGCAGCCACAGAGTGTTAGGTGAGGTGGACCGGTCAGGCTATGGAGATTGTCAGCTCATTTAAATATTTGGGCAGTGTGTTGAGTAAAGATGGGAATATGGATGAAGAAGTGCGGGAGAGGGTGCAACAGGGGAAGATGGTTGTAGGAACACTGAAACAGTAACAAGAAATAGGATGGTCAGCTTGGAAGTAAAGAAGTCCTTGCATGACAGTGTGGTAATCCCGACACTGACTTACGAGAGAGAAGCATGGACGTTGGTGGAGAGACTCAGACCAAGAGTGAGAGGGGTGGAAATAAGTTACTTGAGAAGTGCATGCGGAGTTACATGGAGGGATCGACAGATGAATGAGAAAGTATGAGAGAGGTTTGGTGTGGATGTAGATGTGCTGGAAAGTGTGAAAAGGAACACCTTGAGATGGTTCGGCCATGTGGAACGTATGGGAAGCGAGAGAATGACTAAGAGAGTGTACGAGAGTGAGGTGGAAGGACAGAGAGGGAGAGGTAGACCGAGTGAGAGGTGGAAGGATGTAGTTAAGAAGTATGCGAGTGAAGGCGGTGCTGGATGAGAGGAGGGGCATCGACTGACTGGGGACAGAGGTGCATGGGGGTGTTTCGTTCGTGGCCACCCCTTCGGATATCACGGCGTCAGGCAATAGATAGACAGATAGATGTTTTGTATCGGATGCTGAGAGAGTTAAGGGGAAGTAATAGATTTTGCTGGACCCCCTTCTCCCTCATGATCAGCCCCATTAGTTATGAAGTTTTAAGGGGAGGTTTTTAGTGTGTTTCTTAGACTTCCATCAAGCTTGAAATTACACTCCCTTGACCCCCTTTCAAGATTAATTTGTACATTTTTCGGTAGAAAAATGTCCCGGCCGACGGCCGGTTCCTCTTAAATTACAGGCTCGCTATCGCTCGCCAGGATAAAATCGACACCTGAATTGCAAGAAAGGTCTTAATATGGGGTGAAAGTTCTTAAAATCGCTAAACTAATGGGGCAAACGTTTTATATTATCAAAAGCAATGGGGCTAAACATGAGGGAGAAAGAGGTCAAGCAAAAAATCCCTCAAGTGGAGACCTCCCCTTAAGACGTCCATTCCAATAGTTTGACGATATTAAAACCTGTTGTTTTATCAATATTAAGACCTTTCGTGCTGTTTAGGTGTCGATTTTTTTCCTGGCGAGCGGTAGCGAGCCTGTAATTTTAAGAGGAACCCGCGGTACATTTGTCTACCAAAAAATGGACAAATTTATCTTATTGGGGCGTCTTAGGAGGATTTTTAAAAGCTTGATGGAGACCTAGCCAGAAAACTAAAAGCTAAATTATTAAATAAATATATAGACCAACCCATAACCTAACATCTCCTTAAGATAAGCATCAAGATAAGCATCAAGATAAGGCCAGAACAAAGCTATGTGTGTGTGATAAGGAGAACCACGAGGCTTAAGGGGAGGTCTCCACTTGAGGGATTTTTTTCTTGACCCCTTTCTCCCTCATGTTTAGCCCCATTGCCTTTGATATTATAAAACGTTTGCCCCATTAGTTTAGCGATTTTAAGAACTGTCACCCCATATTAAGACCTTTCGTGCAATTCAGGTGTCGATTTTATCCTGGCGAGCGATAGCGAGCCTGTAATTTAAGAGGAACCGGCCTTCGGTCGGGACATTTTTCTACCGAAAAATGTACAATTTTATCTTGAAAGGGACTCAAGGGAGTGTAATTTTAAGCTTGATGGAGGTCTAGGGAACAAACTAAATACCTCCCCTTAAGGGGACAGTGGCTGTTTGTTTGGTCTATTCATGTATTTATTGTTTAGTTTCCTCCCTAGACTTCCATCAAGCTTAGAAAAACACCCCCTAGACCCCCCTTCAAGATAGATTTGTACATTTTTCGGTAGAAAAATGTCCTGACCAAAGGCCGATTGCTCCTAAAATGACAGGCTCGCTATCGCTCGCCAGGATTTTCTTTTTCCTGGCGATCGATAGCGAGCCTGTATTTGAAGATGAATCGGCCTTCGGCCGGAACATTTTTCTACCGAAAAATTTACAAATTTATATCGAAGGGGGGTCTTGTGAGTGTTTTTTAAAGTTTGATAGAGGTTTAGAGAGCAAACTAAACCCCCTCCTTAAACCATTGAGCCGAACCAGTAAATTATGCTGCACAATACCGTCTGAGCTGCCTTAAGATAAAACTAAAGATAAGGCCAGACCAATACTATGATAAAGGAACTATGAACTCCTTGACCCTTCACTTCCCGGTTATGCAATGTTTGAGAAAAGCCGAATAAATCGAAATGGAGGTGGCGTTTTACTTTATATCAAAGAAAGTCTTAACCCTACCCTCTTGTCAAAACCTCAAATTGTGAACGTCGACGCATCTTTTGTTCTAATAAAGAATAATAAAGGTACAAAAATAATACTTGCATTAATATACAGACCTCCAGCTCAATCAGTGCAAACTGACCGAGAAATTTACGAACAAATTGCAGATGTAAGTAACTCACAAGATACCGTAATTTTTGGCGACTTTAATTTACCTGTGACCAAGTGGGGCGATACTCTTACTTCACACTCCGGACATGACTTGTATACGAACTTGCAAGAGAGTTCGCTTTATCAATTTGTTCGAACGCCAACCCGTGATAATAACGTTCTTGACATTGTACTTGCAACAAAAGAAGAATTAATAGAGAATTTGAATGTTGGTGATGAATTCAGTAACAGCGACCATCGTACGACAACTTTCACTTTAAAGTTTACTAGTAACAAACCAAATGGTAGCATCGAAAAAGTCCCTAATTTCAAGAAAGCAAACTTCCATAAACTTAGAGCTATGTTTAAAGAAACTGACTGGAGCTTTTTAATTCACAATAACGACATAAATACATCTTGGAAGTTATTCGAAGCCACTTACCTAAAAGCAGTGCAAGACTGCATACCATCGAAAATACGGCGTCCAGGCCATAATAATAAGCCCAAATGGTGGAATAAAGATATTTCAAACTGCCTGCTTGCTAAAAAATGTGCTAATGATAGATTAAAATCCTCACAAAATGACGAAGAACGGCTGAAATTTGTAGAGCTACGACGCAAGCCAAAAAGTTAATTAAGCAAAGTAAAAAGACCTTAGAGTTACATATTGCGAATCAAAGTAAAACAAACTCGAAAGAATTCTATAGTTATATCAGAAAGAAAAAAGTAGTTACTTCAACTGTTGGACCGTTAGTCGATGAAAATGGAGAATACACCAAAGACGAAGTACAAATGAGTTACCGCGGGGAAACGGTTGCAAAATTATTGGTAAATCTTTTAACTCACACGAATATAAGAATTTCTTCTTCAACCGAGTTGTCAACTTGTGGAATGGGCTTCTCCGAAACGTTATAGACTGCATCACCGTTGATTCATTTAAACTCCGCCTAGACAAATATCTCGCATCAAACCCGCGACTGACTGCGTTTGTAAATGAATAACTTTATTTTATCCCCCCCTCAGTTACTAACCCATCTGTCCCCTACTAACTTCCTAATCCTGCCACGGACATTAGTTCCAGGGCAGTAATTCCCTTTTCAATGTTCCCTTACCCACTCTAAACCACTGTTTGGACACTTGATCCTCAGTGTTTTGGAGGACAAGCAACCTAGAAGGGTCACTAGATCTGTTGTTGCTTGATTTCCTTTGTACTCCTTTGTACTCCTTTGTACTCCTTTGTACCCCTTCAGCACCATGACGCTGTTTTTACCTTCTATACTGGGTGTGGTGTCCCGAGTTCGAATCCCGGGAGGACCATATGCTTTCATTAGTTTATTCGAATGCTGGACCTCAAATATGGAGCCAATTACCAAACGATATAAAATATATTAGCGCCTAAAGGTACACTCGGTCAAAAAAGTATCTGCACCCCTACCCTGATCATCTGGTGTGTACAGGTTGATAGTATAGGTCGTAGGTCGTAGGTCTTAGGTCGTATAGGCAGGTAGTAGTATAGATAGATATAGCTGTAGGTAGAAATGCCAACCCTACCGAGCTGTACACACCAGATAATCAGCGTAGGGGTGCAGATACTTTTTTGACCGAGTGTACCGATAACATATTTAAGGGGAGATTTGGAGGATTTTTTCTGGACCTGTTGCTCCCTCATGTTCAGCCCCATTGCTTTTTGAGATTTTAAGACGTTCGCCCCATTAGTTTGGCGATTTTAAGAACCCTCGCCCCATTTCCGTCAATTATAAGACCATTCGTGCCATTTAGGTGTCGATTTTTTTCTGGCGAGCGATAGCGAGCCTGTAATTTAAGGGGAACCGGCCTTTGGCCGGGAAATTTTTCTACCGAAAAATGTACAAATTTATCTTGAAAGGGGGTCTAGGGGGAGTAATTTTAAGCTTGATGGAAGTCTAGGGAATCAACTAAAAACCTCCCCTTAAGCAAAACATTAAGGAGTACGGTATTTATGATTAGACTGCAAGAACTGTAAATCGTGTAATTTTTTTGGATATTATTATTATTATTATTATTGTTATTATTATTATTATTTTTATTTATTTATTTATTTTTTGTAGTGTCTGAGTGTAAACGTGTATAATATTTGTAGTGTGAACTGTATTGCTTGGCTCGAATCAAGATACAATAAAAACATGTCCTTGTCTGCTAAAGAGCTCCGGCTCAGCAGAATATATTTTTTTATCTTTATATGTGTTTAATCTTAAGATCAAAGTACTATATTATAGCAATACAATTTTGAATTGAATTGAAGTGCACTGGGGTTTGTAATTGATGATTAATGTTAAGAACGGGGTGTTACTTAATGTTAAGAACGGGGTGTTACTTAATGTTAAGAACGGGGTGTTACTTAATGTTAAGAACGGGGTGTTACTTAATGTTAAGAACGGGGTGTTACTTAAAGCTAGACGATTTGTTGGCAGTTTGAGAAGGATCTATTTATTCAGAGGGGTTATTGAGATCATACCTAACCCGTTGAGTCCTACACCTAGCCCATTGCATACTAGAGGTAGATTATCTAGCCCTTTGAGTCCTAGAGGTAGATTATCTAGCCCTTTGAGTCCTAGAGGTAGATTATCTAGCCCTTTGAGTCCTAGAGGTAGATTATCTAACCCGTTGAGTCCTAGAGGTAGATTATCTAACCCTTTGAGTCCTAGAGGTAGATTATCTAACCCGTTGAGTCCTAGAGGTAGATTATCTAACCCGTTGAGTCCTAGAGGTAGATTATCTAACCCTTTGAGTCCTAGAGGTAGATTATCTAGCCCTTGGAGTCCTAGAGGTAGATTATCTAGCCCTTGGAGTCCTAGAGGTAGATTATCTAACCCGTTGAGTCCTAGAGGTAGATTATCTAGCCCTTGGAGTCCTAGAGGTAGATTATCTAACCCTTTGAGTCCTAGAGGTAGATTATCTAGCCCTTTGAGTCCTAGAGGTAGATTATCTAACCCGTTGAGTCCTAGAGGTAGATTATCTAGCCCTTTGAGTCCTAGAGGTAGATTATCTAGCCCTTTGAGTCCTAAAGGTAGATTATCTAACCCTTTGAGTCCTAGAGGTAGATTATCTAGCCCTTTGAGTCCTAGAGGTAGATTATCTAACCCTTTGAGTCCTAGAGGTAGAGTATCTAGCCCTTTGAGTCCTAGAGGTAGATTATCTAGCCCTTTGAGTCCTAGAGGTAGATTATCTAGCCCTTTGAGTCCTAGAGGTAGATTATCTAGCCCTTGGAGTCCTAGAGGTAGATTATCTAGCCCTTTGAGTCCTAGAGGTAGATATCTAGCCCTTTGAGTCCTAGAGGTAGATTATCTAGCCCTTGGAGTCCTAGAGGTAGATTATCTAGCCCTTGGAGTCCTAGAGGTAGATTATCTAGCCCTTGGAGTCCTAGAGGTAGATTATCTAGCCCTTGGAGTCCTAGAGGTAGATTATCTAGCCCTTGGAGTCCTAGAGGTAGATTATCTAGCCCTTGGAGTCCTAGAGGTAGATTATCTAGCCCTTGGAGTCCTAGAGGTAGATTATCTAGCCCTTGGAGTCCTAGAGGTAGATTATCTAGCCCTTGGAGTCCTAGAGGTAGATTATCTAGCCCTTGGAGTCCTAGAGGTAGATTATCTAGCCCTTGGAGTCCTAGAGGTAGATTATCTAGCCCTTGGAGTCCTAGAGGTAGATTATCTAGCCCTTGGAGTCCTAGAGGTAGATTATCTAGCCCTTGGAGTCCTAGAGGTAGATTATCTAGCCCTTGGAGTCCTAGAGGTAGATTATAAGCTGAAACATAGTCTATTGGAAACCTGAATGGGATGACAAATCGACACCTGGATGGGGATAAACGTCCTAGAACAGTAGGCTGAATGGGGCCGAATGGATACAAGCCAGAGAGAGAGAGGGAGAGAAAGAGAAAAAAAGCGACTTGGGCTCCCTTAACTAAAATAAAAAAAAGAAAAAACGGGAATATACTCTCTCCGCATTGACTTGAAGAACCACCAAAATTACCCCGACACCGTTTTTTTTTATCTTTCTCTCCTTTTCTCTCATTCCCTGGCTTGTATCCAATCGGCCTCATTCAGCCAACTGTGTTAAGACGTTTATCCCCATCCAGGTGTCGATTTCTTCCTGGCGAGCGATAGCGAACCAGCATTGTATGGAGAAATCTGGCTTTGCCGGAGACATTTTTCTATCGAGAAATGTACAAACTTCGCTTGCTGTCAAAACCAAAATATATATATATGCTGGCTCGCTACCGCTCGCCAGGAAAATATTGACACCTGGATGGGGGTAAACGTCTTAAAACAGTAGGCTGAATCTGGCCGAATGGATACAAGCCAAAGAGAGAGGGAGAGAAAGAGAAACTAAGCGGGTCACCCCCCTTGACTAAAATCAAACACAAAATATGCATATACTCACACTCGGGGTCCCACTGCACTACCCTCTCCGCCTGGGCTTGAAGGGCCATCACACAGACCCCGACACACACAACCAGGAGACGAGAGCACTTGATATCACCCAGCATAGTCTTCTTCCTTATAGATGTTTACTACCAACACACACACACACACACCTCGATTACCAACACCACCACCACCACCACCACCTTCTTCAGTATGTGTTGGCAGCTTCGAAGGGGTTGGAGTGACGTAAGTCTTCAGTTATAGATATGACGTTTCTGCAAATAAAATAGACGTTAATTGACGTAATATTTCGTAATTTGTTTTGCGATTAAGGGGAGGTTTTTAGTTTGGTCCCTGGATATCCTTCAAGCTTAAGATTACACCCCCTTGAGCCCCTTTCAAGATAAATTTGTACATTTTTCTGTAGAAAAATGTCCCGGCTGAAAGCCGGTTCTTCTTAAATTACAGGCTCGCTATCGCTCGCCAGGATAAAATCGACACCTAAATGGCACGAAAGGTCTTAAAATTGACAGAAATGGGTTGAAAGTTCTTAAAATCGTCAAAATAATGGGGCAAACGTCTTAAAATTAGAAAAACAATGGGGCTAAACATGAGGGAGAAAGGAGTCAAGAAAATAATCCCTCAAGTGGACATCTCTCCTTAACTCTCAGTACGGGTGAACTGATTTTTCTTATTAGTCTAATGATAGCCACCATAAACTCCTAAAACGCTTCATAATCCTCAAGGGGTTAACCCTTTCACGCTCATATGACGCAGAGGTTGCCAGATTAGCAATAAGAAATAGAGTTCTCTCACTCTTATAATTACCTCTTCAAAATTATTTTTCTGCCCACAGCTAACTCAAAGACAACGGCAGAGGTTGAAGTAACTAAACTAAAGGTTTCTAAATACCCCTGATGGTAACAAAGGCTTTAAAGTATCCCCAATAGGCTCAACACAGCTAACTCAAAGACAACTGCAGAGGTTGAAGTAACTAAACTAAAGGTTTCTAAATACCCCTGATGGTAACAAAGGCTTTAAAGTATCCCCAATAGGCTCAACACAGCTAACTCAAAGACAACTGCAGAGGTTGAAGTAACTAAACTAAAGGTTTCTAAATACCCCTGATGGTAACAAAGGCTTTAAAGTATCCCCAATAGGCTCAACACAGCTAACTCAAAGACAACTGCAGAGGTTGAAGTAACTAAACTAAAGGTTTCTAAATACCCCTGATGGTAACAAAGGCTTTAAAGTATCCCCAATAGGCTCAACACAGCTAACTCAAAGACAACTGCAGAGGTTGAAGTAACTAAACTAAAGGTTTCTAAATACCCCTGATGGTAACAAAGGCTTTAAAGTATCCCCAATAGGCTCAACACAGCTAACTCAAAGACAACGGCAGAGGTTGAAGTAACTAAACTAAAGGTTTCTAAATACCCCTGATGGTAACAAAGGCTTTAAAGTATCCCCAATAGGCTCAACACAGCTAACTCAAAGACAACTGCAGAGGTTGAAGTAACTAAACTAAAGGTTTTTAAATACCCCTGATGGTAACAAAGGCTTTAAAGTATCCCCAATAGGCTCAACACAGCTAACTCAAAGACAACTGCAGAGGTTGAAGTAACTAAACTAAAGGTTTCTAAATACCCCTGATGGTAACAAAGGCTTTAAAGTATCCCGAATAGGCTCAAAATCGCGTCATATATCGGAGAGGGTTAATAGTTCACTGGAGCTCAAGAGGATTTTGTTCACTATACTCTGTTCCCTTTCAACTGACGGTAAATTGACCACTTGCGAGTTTCAGGCTATAAGGAAGTTGGAGCTGTGGACATTAATATTTAGCAGAATAACCAGCTATAATACGGCTTTAGTACATTATATAAATACATAAAACCCAATTCAACATACTATTTATCCATCAGAAACTTACAACATTTATGTATTTGTGTTTAAGGGGAGGTATTTAGTTTGTTCCCTAGACCTCCATCAAGCTTAAAATTACACCCCCTTGAGTCCCTTTCAAGATAAATTTGTACATTTTTCGGTAGAAAAATTTCCCGGCCGAAGGCCGGTTCCTCTTAAATTACAGGCTCGCTATCGCTCGCCAGGATAAAATCGACACCTGAATGGCATGAAAGGTCTTAATATGGGGTGAAAGTTCTTAAAATTGCTAAACTAATGGGGCAAACGTTTTATAGTATCAAAAGCAATGGGGCTAAACATGAGGGAGAAAGTGGTCAAGAAAAAAATCCCTTAAGTGGAGATCTCCCCTTAATATCGATGTTTACAGGCCGAACTTCCTTATAGCCTGAAACTCGCAAGTGGTCAATTGCGAAGTTCCCACCAAGATTTCTCCGTTATTTTGAAGATTGTGTAATGAAATATGTTTTTTTTTTTTTTTTTTTTTTTTTTTTTTTAAAAGAGACAATGAACGGAGGAAGGAAAAACACAGATAAAACAAAAAGGTCCATGTGCCTAAAGGCATCCTCCATTCATAAAATGTTTGTAACAACTGGATTTAAACATTTGTAGATTGTAAGTTTGTGGAAAGCAATTCGAGGGAAGTGAATTCCAAAGAGTAGTAGCTCTGGGGATAAATGAATTCTGATAAGCAGAAGTTCTGCATTGTGGAGGAGAAAGTGTAAATTCATGGGCGCTCTCAGCTGCCCTAGTTCTACGGGGAAAGATGTGGAGAGGCGGCACAATTATATAAACTTGGTCTTATTATGATGCAGAGACATTGTAGTTTCACTATGTTCCATTATGAGCAGACGTAGTTTGTGAGCGGGATTAAAGCCGGTATCACACGAGAGATTTTATAGTCAACATTCGATGATCAGCATTTTTCTAGCAACATTTCTGTAATATTTTGCACTGGTATCGGAAACTAGACTGTTGATAGATGAATTTAGGTGACCGAAATATTTTAAATGTTGACCTCATAAGCTGCCAGACCAGTGTTGAGTATAAATGTTGAGTGAAAAAGTGCTCGTGTGATACCGGCTTAAAATTGATATACTCGTGACAGGTACACAAACTTCTCACGTAAAAGTGCCCTTATATTAACCCCTTCAGTAAAGGTGACGTCCTTTTCAACATGTTCTGAATACTAGACGACTTTATTCAGCCTAAGAAGGATCTGTCGTAGCTCAAAGGATTAAATAAGATAGTCTGTAGCCATTAAGGGGAGATTTCCACTTGAGGGATTTTTTTTCTGGACCCGTTTCTCCCTCATGTTTAGCCCCATTGCTTTTGAGATTTTAAGACGTTCGCCCTAGTAGTTTTGACATTTTAAGACATTTTTCCCCATTTATGTCAATTTTAAGACCTTTCGTTCCATTAAGGTGTCGATTTTTTCCTGGCGAGCGATAGCGAGCCTGTAATTTAAGAGCAACCGGCCTCCGGCCGGTAATTTTTTTTTACCGAAAAATGTAAAAATTTATCTTGAAACAGGGTCTAGGGGGTGTAATTTTAAGCTTGATGAAAACGTAGGGAACAAACTAAATACCTCCCCTTAAGAGGGTTCAATATGATCGTATTTACCCATTTGAGTAGTATAGTTGCATTACAAACTCAAGGAATTCGTCTAAGGGTAACCAGAATATGATGACAATTACGTCATGGTGGTGAAAGGGGGATACAGGCGTGTGTTAAGCCGGTATCACACGAGCGCTTTTTCACTCAACATTTATCCTCAACACTGGTCTGGTAGCTTATGAGGTCACCATTTATAACATTTCGGACACCTATATTCATCTACCATCAGTCTAGTTTACGATATCAGTGCCAAATATTCCAGAGATGTTGCCAGAAAAATGTTGATCATCGAATGTCGACTATAAAAGCTCTCGTGTGATACCGGCTTTAACTTCACTAACGTAATATTGTGACATCCTTTATTACCACAGTCCGTTAGATAGTAAATAAGTGCCGAAAATAGCTAGAATAGCGACACAATCTCTAAAATATCTCTCTAAAATATCTCTCTAAAATATCTCTCTAAAATATCTCTCTAAAATATCTCTCTAAAATGGCTCAATTCTATAGTGTCGGTATAATTCATGTCGCTAGATGTAAACATTTGGTTCTAGGTTGAAGTAAATACCTCTAGATCTAGCGAGAAGTAGCTAAATTGGTAACACTAACAACCCCTACTCTGTGCAACTCTCCAACCCAAGAGTGAAACGCTATTCTCAGACTTTCTTCTATTCAACTGCTGAACTCTGGAACTCTCTCCCAGTATCAGTCTTTCCCTCTTCCTATGACTTAAATTGCTTCAAACTCCGTGTGTCCAGGCATTTTGGCTCGAACGTCCTTTGATTTTGGCCCTGTCACTCTTTCAACTCTGGGGGAGGCACTCGATACAGACAGTTCTGCCTTTTGTCTCCCTCACTAAAAAAAAATAAAAAATAAAAAAAATACGCTAGACAACCTCGATAATAGGAAAAGGTATCAGAATTCATGGCGGGTGAATCAGACACTTATTGCAACACGGAAGGTAATATAACCCTTTCATGAAAATGTCGGACAGGTCAGGCCATATTAAGGGGAGGCAGACCGTTCTTCTGGACCCCCTTCACCCTCATGTTTAGCCCCATTTGTCTTTAGATTATAAAAGACGTTCGGCCCATTAGTTTGGCGATTTTAACACCTTTCGCCCCATTTCGTTGTCAATTTTAAGAGCTTTCGTGCCATTTAGGTGTCTATTATTTCCTGGCAAGCGATAGCGAGAATGCAGTTTTAAGAGAAATCGGCTTTCGGCCGTGACATTATTCTACCGAAAAATGTATACATTTATCTTGAATGGGGGTCTAGGGGGTGTTTTTCTAAGCTTGATGGAGGTCTAGGGAGGAAACTAAAAAAATATATGAATAAATGAATTACTAGACCAAACAAACGGCCACTGTCCCCTTAACTTGAGTCTATGTAAGTATAAGTGTATTGCACCACTTGAGTAATATTGCAGCACTAAATAATACACCAATAGTTCACTGGTAATGTATTCCTCATTTGAATTATGGGGAAGGATGTAGTATCCGGGCGTACGGTCGTCATGCTTGCATCGGTCGATCGTTCGCGGTTATTTTCCGGTCTATTTTGACGGCTATTGTTTCTGTTATTTGCCCCCTGCTGGCAATATATATGATAACGACAATAAGTCATGAGGGGGGGTGGGGGGGTGAAGGCGGTATTATTGTATCCCACGGCAGTCAAAATAGAGGGAACATGATTGAGAGCGTGCCTGGTAATGTAAACAAGGCGGTCAGTACGCCCGAATTCTACATCCTTACCGAATTATGTCCATGCAAGGGGAAGAGTAATGCAACACTTAAGGGGAGGTGTCCACTTAAGGGGAGGTGTCCATGCAAGGGGAAGAGTAATGCAACACTTAAGGGGAGGTGTCCACTTGAGGGATTTTTTACTGAACTTCTTTCTCATTCAGGTTTAGCCCCATTGTTTTTCTAATTTTAAGACGTTTGCCCCATTATTTTGACGATTTTAAGGACTTTCAACCCATTTCTGTCAATTTTAAGACCTTTCGTGTCATTTAGGTGTCGATTTTATCCTGGCGAGCGATAGCGAGCCTGTAATTTAAGAGGAACCGGCTTTCAGCTGGGACATTTTTCTACCGAAAAATGTATGTGTATGTGTTATGTGTATGTGTTATGTGTATGTGTTATGTGTTATGTGTATGTGGTATGTGGTATGTGTTATGTGTATGTGTTATGTGTATGTGTATGTGTTATGTGTTATGTGTATGTGTTATGTGTATGTGTTATGTGTATGTGTTATGTGTATGTGTATGTGTATGTGTATGTGTTATGTGTATGTGTTATGTGTATGTGTTATGTGTATGTATGGCAGTATTTAACCCTTTCAGTACCAGCGACGTGTTATATATTTCACTCTAGCTTTATTTATGCGATATTATGCAGCTTAGGAAGAAGCTATGGTAGTCAAAAGGGTTGGCCGATATAGTTAGATAAAAAGCCTTAATAATTGGTAGAGGTCCTTCCTGAGCTGAATAAACTCGTCTAATAGTTGGCCAGAGTATGCCGAAAAGGACGTCCCTGGTACTGAATGGGTTAGTGTATAAATTATAGCAACACTTCATAATACACTAACACTTCATAACACACTAACACTTCATAACACACTAACACTTCATAACACACTAACACTTCATAACACACTAACACTTCATAACACACTAACACTTCATAACACACTAACACTTCTCTGGTAATGACTGTATGCCTTACTATAGTCTGTTTCTTTTCAACTGACGTTAAGGGGAGATGGGCTGATTTTTTGGTCTATTTTTTTTTTCATTATTCATTATTTTTCTAGTTTCCTCCATACACCTTCATCAAACTTAAATAAAGCATCCATTAGATCCCCCTTCTAGATAAATTTGTACATTTTTTGGTAGATTTTTTGTTCCTACATTACAGGCTCACTATCGTTCGCCAGGAAAAAAATTGACACCTAAATAGCATGAAAGGTCTTAATATTGACAAAGAAATGGTGCGCAAGGTCTTAAAATCGTCAAACTAATGGGCCGAGCGTCTTAAAATGTCAAAACTAATGGGGCTAAACACGAGGGAGAAAGTGGTCCAGAAAAGGGGCCGATCTCCCCTTAAATCGCAAAGTTCCCATCAAGATTGTTCAGTTATTTTGAAGATTTTGTAGTGAAATATGGTGCGAATTGTATAAACTTGGTCTTAATCGATGCAGAGACATAGTGGTTTCATATATGTCCATTAAGTATCGGTAAATTGGCTGCTAAGGGATTCAATTTACCGTCGGATAAAATGAAACTTAGTATTACGGCTATTTAAGAAGAGTATTGCTGAACTAAAAAAATATCGCTTCTATGCAAGGGAAGCGTGTGATTTAACTGAAGTACTGGTAGAACTGAAGAACTGACGGAACTGGCAAACTGAAGAATTGGTAGAACTGAAGAACTGATGAACTGGTAGAACTGAAGAACTGATAGAACTAAGAAACTATCAAAACTTGAAGAACTGAAGAACGGTAGAACTGGTAGAATTAAGAAACTAACGGAATTGGTAGCACTGGTAGAACTGAAGAAATGAAGAACTGGTAGAACTGTAGAACTGGAATAACTGAAACACTGAAGAACTGGTATAACTGACGAACTGACGGTACTAAACTGAATGTACCGAGCCTTAAAGCACTACTGAGCGACCATACGCGCTGTGTAGGGGTACAAAGGAAATCAAACAGCAACAGGAGAGGATGTAAGCGTCCTGTGTGGTTCAGAGAAGTACGGTAACTGACGCAATCATAGAAGCTCGTCACGCACCCACACACACTCACACACACGTCATCCCCCCGACGACACTCACACGGCTATACGTACATGGATACATACACACATAGCGGCATACTACACCACACCACATCACTAACACACACACACACACACACCCTTCCCACATATACACGCACACCACAGCACAGAAACGCACACCTCTTTCACATACACACACACATGCCACTACATATAAACACACACCTCTCACACACACACACACACCAAACCCGGCCACCACACACACACACACACAGATAAGAAACGCACGAACGTACGCACCTACGCACGCACCTGGCTAAAGTCCAATTACTCATCCTGGTTCGATTTCAGGTGTGTGCCCTAACCTGCGTTAATAACTATCCAAAGGTGTATATTAGGCCACGTGGTGTACATGATTTAATGTATGAACATACTGTATCAAAGTGTATACCGGTATATATGTATATATATATACAGTATATATATATATATATATATATATATATATATATATATATATATATATATATATACAGTATATATATATATATATATACAGTATATATATAACTTTTTATGTTTTTATTTTTATTTTATTTTTTCTATGTGAGTGAGGGAGACAAAAGGCAGAACTACGTGTAGCGAGTGCCTCCCCAAGAGTTGAAAGAGTGACAGGGCCTAAATCAAGGGATGTTCGAGCCATATTGCCTGGACACACGGAGTTTGAAGCAATTTAAGTCATAGGAAGAGGGAAAAATTGATTTTGGGAGAGAGTTCCAGAGCTCAGCAGTTGAATAGAAGAAAGACTGAGACTATAGCGTGTGCGTGTCAAGAGAGAGAGAGTCACAGACCAAACAATGACACAATAGCTTGGCTGCCTGATAGTCACCCACATACTCAGTAAACCACCTAACCCCACCGCCTTCAGTATACACACATACACTATACTCTGTTCCATTTAAGGGGAGGTTTTTAGTTTGGTCCCTAGATATCCATCAAGCTTAAGATTACACCCCCTTGAGCCCCTTTCAAGATAAATTTGTACATTTTTCGGTAGAAAAATGTCCCGGCTGATAGCCGGTTCCTCTTAAATAACAGGCTCGCTATCGCTCGCCAGGATATAATCGACACCTAAATGGCACGAAAGGTCTTAAAATTGACAGAAATGGGTCGAAAGTTCTTAAAATCGTCAAAATAATGGGGCGAACGTCTTAAAATTAGAAAAGCAACGAGGCTAAACATGAGGGAGAAAGGAGTCAAGAAAAAAATCCCTCGAGTGGAAATCTCTCTTTAATCTGACGACAAATTGAATCCCTTAGCAGCTAATTTTTCGAGACTTGATGGAAAAATATGAAACCACCATGTCTCTGCATCATATGACCAACTTTATACAATTACCACCATATTTCACTACAAAATCTTCTAAATATACGAGAATTCTTGATGGGAACTTTGCAATTTACCGTCAGTTGCAAGGCTTTGTTTGTAATTCACCCACTACACAGCAAAGAAGAATACTTATGCTAATACTAATGCTAATACTGCATGACTCTTCCCAAATTAATATAAACACCATACTCTATAATAATTATGAGGAGGAGAACTTGATGAGACGATTCGCATATAGATTCATCAGGCGCGGAATTTCGGTGTGAGTATCCTAGGTTCGAGTCCTTGGAGTGACACATGTATTTTTTGATTTCATTAATTGAGTTTAGAAGTGAAGTTGGTTGGTGAAAAAAAAACAAAAAAATTATAATGATGCATTGGCCTGATGAATCTATATGCGAAACGTCTATAAAGTGTTCCTCCTCATATCTATCTATCTATCTATCTATCTATATGCTCAGGCCCAATCCCCATTTTGGGGGTAGCCGACTCAAGACAGAGCAAGAACAGGGAAAACACAAAACCAACATAAAACAACGAATAAACACAGATAAGAAGCACAAACTCACATACATCCAGGTCACCCAGGAGAAGACCCAGAGACCAGGGTCACCAAGGTCGCTCCAGCACTCCCCCGGCCCCCGACCACATGCAGCGGAGCCAAAGCCACAAGCTATCCCACCACACTTCCAGGCGCACCCTTCATATTAATCGTCTCCTCGGGCCAGGCGCCTGATGGACTATTATCTAGTCCAACTTAAGCCCGACCCCTTACTCCAAATGACCACGTGTTCACTCAACTATTCACAAGCATTCTCCATTCACTCCTGTCCACCACCACTTCCCCTGCCTGATTTATAGTCATTCCTCTATCATCCAAAGCTTTTCTTACACAGTCTCTCCATCTCAATGGGGGTCTTCCTGCCCTTCTATCTCCCCTTGTACCTGACTCACATATTCTCTTTGTAAGCCTTTCATCTCCCATTCGTTCAACATGACCATACCAGCTCAGCACCCTTCTGTCCACTCTGGCTGACAAATGTTCCTACTGCCCCACTCTCCTACGTATCTCTTCATTCCTCAATCTGTCTCTACGAGTAACTCCACACATACTCCTCAAGCAGCTCATCTCCATCACATCCAGTTCTCTTTTCTCCTTTTTCTTCAGAGCCCATGTCTCAGCCCCATACATCACTGTTGGCACAACAATTCCTTGATACAGTGCACTTTTTACTTTCACTCCGAGATTTCTCGTCTTCCACATACTTCCCATTGCTCCGAAAACCTTCCTTCCTTCACACACTCTCTGTTTTACCTTCATTTCCATACCTCCACTCCTGCTTATCGTTCCTCCTAGATATTTAAAACACTCTACTTGTTCCAATACTTCCCCATCCAGCCTCACATCTAGATTCACCCTATGCTCTCCCCTATTACACACCATTACTTTACTTTTATGGACGTTCACCTTCAGTTTCCTCCTTCCACAAACCACACCAAACTCTTTGACTACCCGCTGCAGTTTCTCATCAGAATCCGCCACCAATGCTGTGTCATCAGCGAACAGCAACTGATTCAACTCCCAATCTCTACCATTCTTTCCTACTAAACCCAATCCTCTTCCCATAGTTCTCCTTTTCACCTCCCTCACCACACCATCCATAAACATATTAAACAGCCATGGTGACATTACACAACCCTGTCGCAAACCTACCTTTACCTCAAACCATTCACTCAACTCGCCATTTCCTACTCTCACACATGCTCTGCTCCCTTCATAAAAACTCTTAACTGCTTCTAACAAATTTCCTCCTATTTCATAAATCCTTAACACCTTCCACATTGCTTCACGGTCCACACGATCATACGCTTTTTCCAAGTCCATAAAAGCCTAAAATATCTCCTTATGCTTCTCTAAATACTTCTCGCATAACTGTCTTACTGCAAACATCTGATCCACGCACCCTCTTCCCCTCCTAAAACCGCACTGTTCTTCTCCTATTGCAACTTCTGTACACTTTATTATCCTCTCTATCAACACCCTGCCATACAGCTTTCCAACCACTGACAATAAACTAATACCTCTATAACTTGAACACTCCTGCCGATCTCCCTTCCCCTTGTACAACGGCACAATACATGCACTCTTCCAGTCTATTGGTACCATTGACACAGCAAAGCAAACATTGAAAAGTCTCACCAACCAATCTATTATCACATCTCCACCCTTCTGTATACACTCCATAGCAATACAATCCAAACCTTCTGCTTTTCCCGCTCTCATTTGTTTCACTGCTTCTTTCACCTCATTTTCCTCAATCCTTTCATTCATTCCCTGCCACCTGGGTGGCCTGGGTAACCTATCTCCATCCACCTCTGCTTCAATCACTGCTTCTCTTCCATCTCTTGTATAATTATAATCTTTCTGTCAACTTTTATGAGCATATTTACATATTCCCAAATAGAAGGAAACAGAGCTCGATTACATAAGAACATAAGAAAATGTGAGAGTCTGCAGAAAGCCGATTGGCCCACACAAGGCAGTTCCCTCTCACACCCAACCCCAACTACAAGGCCTAATTATAGACCCAGCTCACTAGTACCATGAGGATCGACCTCACCAAAGGGTGGGGGTCACGATTTCTGGCCTACTTATGATGAATCGACTATAGTTCCAGAATTTGTGTTGTAAGTCCTATATAATTTGTATTCCTTTACCCTATTTTAAGGGGAGGTATTTAGTTTGTTCCCTACGTTTTCATCAAGCTTAAAACTACACCACCTTGACTCCCTTTCAAGATAAATTTGTACATTTTTCGGTAGAAAAATGTCCCGGCCGGAGGCCGGTTGCTCTTAAATTACAGGCTCGCTATCGCTCGCCAGGAAAAAATCGACACCTTAATGGCACGAAAGGTCTTAAAATTGACATAAATGGAGCAAAATGTCTTAAAATGTCAAAACTATTAGGGTGAACTTCTTAAAATCTCAAAAGCAATGGGGCTAAACATGAGGGAGAAAGGGGTCCAGAAAAAAATCCCTCAAGTGGAAATCTCCCCTTAAGTATGCGCAAACTCTTGAACATTGACCTCTATAACTCACAGACGACTAGAGTAATCGAGCTAATATTTCTACCGTTTGGGAAGGGTCAACCAGGGAATAGGTGTAGGAATTTACAACCCATTGGCTCTAGCCCTTTTTGAGTTACAGAGGTTAGGGTATAGACAAACCCCCATTAGGGTCGGTGGTACGCACTATAGGTTATCGTATTAAATCTCTCCGACATATGACGCAATTTTGAGCCTATTAGGGATACTTTAAAGCCTTTGTTACCATCAGGGGTATTTAGAAACCTTTAGTTTAGTTACTTCAACCTCTGCAGTTGTCTTTGAGTTAGCTGTGGGCAGAAAACTAATTTTGGAGAGGTAATTATAAGAGTGAGAGAACTCTATTCCTTATTGCTAATCTGGCAACCTCTGCGTCATATGAGTCTGAAGGGGTTAAATCTCTCCAGTTAAGGCAGCTCAGACGGTATTGTGCAGCATAATTTACTGGTTCGGCTCAATGGTTTAAGGAAGGGGTTTAGTTTGCTCTCTAAACCTCTATCAAACTTAAAAGAACACCCACAAGACCCCTCCTTCGATATAAATTTGTACATTTTTCGGTAGAAAAATGTCCCGGCCAAAGGCTGATTCCTTTTCAAATACAGGCTCGCTATCGCTCGCCAGAAAAAAATCGACACTTAAATGGCACGAAAGGTCTTAATATTGGCAAAGAAATGGGACAAAAGGTCTGAAAATCGCCAAACTAATGGGACGAATGTCTTGAAATCTCAAAACTAATAGAGCTAAAAATAAGGGAGGAGAAGGACTCTAAAAACCAACTGCCTCCCCTTAATATGATACGCTGTTTGTTACAATTGCAATGGGAGTACTGCAATAATGTTCCAATACGTCTCATTGCAAGAGGTTTAGATAGAAGAATAAGAGGCACAGAAGTTTATATATATATATAGTGTAAACCTAATGAGAGTACGGCTTTAAGGGGAGATCTCCACTTGAGGGATTTTTTTCTTGACCCCTTTCTCCCTCATGTTTAGCCCCATTGCTTTTGATATTATAAAACGTTTGCCCCATTAGTTTAGCGATTTTAAGAACTTTCACTCCATATTAAGACCTTTCGTGCCATTCAGGTGTCAATTTAAGGTGTCAATTTAAGAGGAACCGGCCTTTGGCCGGGACATTTTTCTACCGAAAAATGTACAAATTTATCTTGAAAGGGACTCAAGGGGGTGTAATTTTAAGCTTGATAGAGGTCTAGGGAACAAACTAAATACCTCTCCTTAATATTCCAGTGCTTCTCATTGTAAGTGGTATAAGCAGTAATAAGAGGCATAGAAACTGAACATAAGGTGTAGATATAATGGTGTGTTAGGGGAAAAGCGTGTGATGGAAACAATATGGCGTCCGTAAAGCAAGCTGACAGTACCCTCTATATACAGGTACCCTAGCGTAGAGGTAGTTGACCACTAGCGAGTTTCAGGCTATAACCCTTTGAGTACCAGCGACGTGTGTTATATTGTATTCTAGCTATGTTTAGACGATATTATGCAGCTTAGGAGAGATCTGTGGTAGTTAAAAGGGTTGGTTGATATAGTTTGAAGCCTTATTATTGCTAGAGGTCCTTCCTAAGCTCAGTAAAGTCGTCCAATAGTTGCCAAAATATGATGACAATGACGCCCCTAGTACTGTTTGGGTTAAAGAAGTTGGAGCTGTAATCATCGCTATTAGACAGAAAACAATACTAATGTAAGTATTGGATTAATAAAAACTTGTGTTGAATTGAGTTGTATGAGTTTATACATGTACTACGACCGTATTTTAGCTGGTAATTCTGCTAAATATCGATGTCCTCGATGTCTACAACTCCAACTTCCTTAGAGAACGGAACCCGCAAGTGGACAATTGGACATTCACGAAAAAATCAAATTTCCTACGTGTAAAACGAATATTCAGGTATTTATTGGAAGTTGTTGAAATATGATTGGAAGTTGTTGAAATATTATTGGAAGTTGTTGAAATATCCCTTATTATCTAGACCGTTATAGAGGAGTGATAGGCAGTAGCATCCCTTCATTAGTTCACATCCTCCACCTGACTTACGTAGGTACAGTCCGTCAAATAAGTGATGTCGCGGCAACAAGTATATCTCGATCAATAATTGGTATCGGCACTATCTAAGCTATAATTCATCGTTTCGAGTGACCACATACAAACATGTTCCTATCTATACACGCCCTATTCAACATCTGACAGACATTAATTGATCGAGATATACTTGGTGCCGAGAAATTACCAAGAATAACTCGATCAATAATTGGTATCAGCACTAGTTAAGCTACAATTCAACGTTTCGAGTGAGACTTACAAACATGTTCCTATCTATACACGCCTTATTCAACATCTGACAGACAGTAATACAGTGAGCAAAACGTAATGACAGTGGAGACATGAATTACTTGGCCAACAGTACATCTAATGAATTCTCCCTAATGTTTAGCCCCACTAGTTTTGAGGTTATAAGACGTTCGGTCCATTAGTTTGGCGATTTTAACACCTTTTGCTCCATTTCGTTGTCAAATTTAAGACCTTTTGTGCTATTTAGGTGTCAATTTTTCCTGGCGAGCGATAGCGAGACTGCAATTTTAAGAGGAACCGGCCTTCGGCCGGTTCTACCGAAAAATGTACACACATATCTTGAAGGGGGGTCTAGGGGGTGTTTTTCTAAGCTTGATGGAGGTCTAGGGAGGAAACTAAAAAAATATATGAATAAATTAATTAATAGACCAAACAAACGGCCAGATTGATATTGAGACATATTGTGAAAATATTAGTGTATGGCTGATTTGACCTGAACATCAACCCAAATGGATGTATTTGCATAAAGAAAATGTTATAGAGAACATAAAGAACATTTGTCAGTATCTCAGTATCTGTACGTGAATAAATACTATATATTATATCTCAGTATCTGTACGTGAATAAATACTATATATTAATTATTATGTTCCTTCCAACAACCAACCATACTCCTAAAATCGATTAATGAAATTTACAAACACATGTGGCAGTCCGTGGATTCGAACCCAGGATGCTCACACCGAAAATCAACACCTTATACGTCGCACCACGAAGACAGTTAAAGGTTGGTGGACACTGCCTACGATTTATTATGCAACTTCGAATCCTGCATATCAATCTAAGCATATACACACATATATTATCTTTAAACTGTCTTTACATAATGTCAAACTAATGGACCGAACGTCTTATAATCTAAAAACTAATGGGGCTAAGCATGAGGGAGAAGGGGTCCCAGAAAACCCAACCTTTTTGGGCGATGTTTGCATGTATTCATTATTTTTCTAGTTTCCTCCCTAGACCTCCATCAAATTTAAAAAAAACATCCATTAGATCCCCCTTCTAGATTAATTTGTACATTTTTCGGAAGAAAAATATCGGTTCTTCCAACATTACAGGCTCACCAGGGAAAAAACCGACACCTAATGGCACGAAAGGTCTAAATATTGACGGCGAAATGGGGTGAAAGGTGTTAAAATCGCCAAACTAATGGGCCGAACGTCTTATAATCTCAAAACTAGTGGGGCTAAACATAAGGGAGAAAGTGGTCCAGAAAAGCGGCCCCCCTCCCCCCTTATCGAGCTCACATCCGTTGCTGCCTGACCTATAAGTGTCACACATGAAGGAATACCATACTGTGTATCCTCAAACCTAATTGGGCCGAGGGAGGGCTTTTCGGAAACTACCCTGCGTCGATTCGTTTGATTTTGACTCTGTCACTCCTGCTGACAAAAAGCATTATACAAAATATGGTGGCTCGCTACCGCTAGCCAGGAAAAAATCGACACCTGAATGGGGATAATCGTCTTAAAACAGTAGGCTGAATGGGGCCGAATGAATACAACCCAGTGCGAGAGGGAGAGAGAGAGAAAACAAAAACGAGGTGGGCTCCCTTAACACTTCATGCAGGCTATCATTAGACGATTTTATCCAGACTAGGCATTTCACAAGGGCAGCCAAAGGGTTGAATATGGTTGTATCTACCCCTTTCACTTTTAGGCATTCTTCCTAAGCTGGATAAAATACCTTACTGGTAAAGCCGGTATCACACGAGCGCTTTTTCCCTCAGCATTTATCCTCAACACTGGTCTGGCAGCTTATGAGGTAAACATTTATAATATTTCGGTCATCTAAATGAATCTATCATCAGATTAGTTTCCGATACCAGTGCAAAATATTCCAGAAATGTTGCCAGAAAAATGTTGATTGACGAAAGTTTACTATAAAAGCTCTCGTGTGATACCGGTTTAACCTGAACACACTTACAAGTCAAAGACAAGATATGTGGCAATATCATATCACGTTCTCAGAGGAGCAAAGCTTAGACAAGAGAAAGCTCAGAAAGTTCATGTGGCTATAAATAATATGTATGTATGGATGGATAGATAGATAGATAGATAGATAGATAGATAGATAGATAGATATTCCTATGTTCTTTCCACCAACCAACTTTACTCCTAAACTCAATTAATGAAATCAACAAATACATGTGGCAGTCCAGGGATTCGAACCTAGGACGCTCACACCGAAATTATATATATATATATATATATATATATATATATATATATATATATATATATATATATATATATATATATATTTAGAGAGAGAGATAGAGAGAGAGAGAGATAGATAGATAGATAGATAGATAGATAGATTGATTAGATAGATTAAATATATATAGTAAACTTTGTGAATGCAAGTAAAACACAACGTAAACCATTCTATATTTTGACCACCATACGTATAATCTCCTAGCGGGCCAGAACTTACGTGAGCGACTGTACACTCGGGCTGGTTCGTGGTGTCGCTACCGGAAACGTGAGGTTGGGGTCTGGGGTTCCCAACTATTTGTTTTTGTGAGGGGACATAATATCACTTCACTCATGACGCACACACACACTCTCTAACACTGTCTCACTCTCGCTTGTTCATTTTCACGCTCTGTCTCACTCTCTCTCACTCACTCTCGCTTTCACTCTCTCTCTCTCTCACTCACACACACTCTCTTTCCTTCTCTCCTCAAACACACACACACATACACGCACACGCGCGCTCTCTCTCTTTTACTCTCGTATACACTCACTCTCACTCTCTCTCTCTTCCTAGATTGGCTGAATTGCCAATTATTTGTGTGTGCAACTATTGCTTGCCTCTCTCTCTCTCTATCTTATCTATCTCTCTCTATCTATCTAATGTATCTTATCTATCTCTCTCTATCTATCTAATCTATCTTGTCTATCTCTCTCTATCTATCTATCTATCTATCTATCTATATCTATCTATCCCTCTATCTCTCTATCTATATCGCGCTCTCTCTCTCTCTCTCTCGTTCCCAAAATAATTCTACCTATTTTTCCTACTTTGTCACTACTGATAATGAACTCACTCGATCATGGGGTTTTCTCTAGTTTTGTTTCCTATATCTTCGTTATATCGTCTCCCAAAGTTATTATTGTGTGAGTGTGTTCATTTCGAAAAAATAAACTCCTATACTGTAGTTATCAATGTTTTGCCGGCTACAGTCCTCGTGGTAGGGTATTTAGCGCCATCTGTGTGTGCGTGTGTGTGTGGGTGTTGTGTGTGGGTGTGTATTCATGTAAAAAAAAAAAAAAAAAAAAAAAAATTAGAAGGAAACATGCTTACATTACTGAAATGTTTGTGGACATTCAGTAATGCAATTAATGGTCGCTCTTCTGTAAAACTAAATTGGCATACTTTAAGAATGGGAAAGGGGTGGGACCTTCTATTTTTTTTTCTTTTTTTTTATATAAATTTTTTTTGTATTCATGTAAGTAAATATGTAGATTGAGAGGAAGACCTATAGTCTATTCACTATAAGTAGGCGAGAAATCATGACCTCTAACCTCTGTAACTCAAAAACTGTTAGAGTAATCGAGCTACCATTTCTACCATTTGGGAAGATTCAGTCAAGGAATAGATGTAGAAATTATACAGCCAATTTGCTCTAGCCCTCTTTGAGTTACAGAGGATAGAAGTCATGATTTCTCGCCTACTTACAGCGAATAGACTATAGTAGGAGATGGATATAATTAGATGGTGTGAAACAAGCGTTGGAAGATAGAGATGACTGAAGCACAGGCAAGAGAAGTGGCGATGAATGTGAATCGAGAATGAGTGGAGAATGAATGGAGAATGAATGGAGGATGAATATGAATGGATAGTGATTGTTGGTAGTTAGGAGGCCATAGAGCATCTATCTTCTGATCTCTCTACTATCTATAACTGGGGCAGAGAAAACCTTGTTACTTTCAATGCTTCCAAAACTCAATTTCTCCATCTGTCTACTCGTCTGCCCCTACCAGAAAACTATGACCTACTCTTCAACAACATACAAATTAACCCTTCATCTTCTCTTACTAGTCTTGGTGTCTCTTTCTCTTCTGGTCTCTCTTGGAAAGATCATATTACCACTCTTGCTAAAACAGCTTCCCAGAAACTGGGTGTGCTCAACCGCCTCCAGGGATTCTTTACCCCTGCGTAGCTTCTTGCTCTGTACAGGGGCACAGTGCGTCCATGTATTGAATATTGTTAACACGAGGGGGATCCTCTCAAGACAGCACTTCTAGGCGAAGTAGAAAAGTAGCCTTCCGTCTCATTAACCCACGTCCACTCGCCTATTATCTGCATTCTCTCTCTCTTCGCCGCAATGTTTCATCTCTCACTATTCTACCACTATTACAATAATCAGTGTTCTCTCAGTGTATACCCCCCCCCTTCGTAGAGCACGTAGCACCCGTCTTGCAACACAATCTACTTTGTGCAACTCTCCAACCCAAGAGTGAAACATTATTCTCAATCTTTCTTCTATTCAACAGCTGAGCTGTGGAACTCTCTCCCAGAATCAGTCTTTCCCACTTCCTATGACTTAAATTGCTTCGTAGTCCGTGTGTCCAGGCATTTTGGCTCGAAAATTCCTTGATTTTGGCCCTGTCACTCTTTCAACTCTGGGGGAGGCACTCGTCACAGGCAGTTCTGTCTTTTGTCTCCCTCATCCACGTAGAAAACAAAAAACATCGGAGTCATCTGATTGAAAGGGTTAAGGAAATCGTCATATGAACAAGAGGACTATAAATAAGAATACGGTGTTTACCTACTTTCAACACTTCCACTTTAACTCACACTCATATTTCTTGGATTGTCATATTGTTCTAGGAAACTGCGTGACTTACATCATATAACTGCATCTCTGTCTTATTCTATAGAGCTGCCTACAGACGATTGTATTCAGCTTAAGAAGGACCTCTACTACCAGTGGCACCAAAATGACAGACCTTGACCAATCTCTTTCACTATATAGGCTTCTCTACACCAGCCCCATCACTCCATCCTACTCATCACCTACTCATCACCTACTCATCACCTACTCATCACCTCATTCACCGTCAATGAGTGGTTGAGTCTGTATGTCATCTGCCTTACACTTGAAGAGGACTCGAGAGGTGTCGAAACAGTCTTGTCTGTACAATAACATCTCTTTTCGATATATGGGTATAGTTTTCCAAAGTTGCCTATAGTTGAAATGGCTTGACAGTTAGCCATTAAGGGGGTAGTGCTTGGTTTTTGGTCTATATATTTATTAATTTATTTTTGAGTTTCCTCGCTAGACCTCCATCAAGCTTAGAAAAACACCCCCTAGACCTCCATCAAGCTTAGAAAAACACCCCCTAGACCTCCATCAAGCTTAGAAAAACACCCCCTAGACCTCCATCAAGCTTAGAAAAACACCCCCTAGACCTCCATCAAGCTTAGAAAAACACCCCCTAGACCTCCATCAAGCTTAGAAAAACACCCCCTAGACCTCCATCAAGCTTAGAAAAACACCCCCTAGACCTCCATCAAGCTTAGAAAAACACCCCCTAGACCTCCATCAAGCTTAGAAAAACACCCCCTAGACCTCCTTTCAAGATAAATGTGTACATTTTTCGGTAGCAAAAATTTCCCGGCCGAAGATCGGTTCCTTCTAAATTTAGAGGCTGGCTAACTCGCCAGGAAAAAAAATCGACACCTAAAGGTCACGAAAGGTTTTAATATTGACAAAAAAATGAGGCGAAAGGTCTCAAAATCGCCAAACTAACGGAACGTACACTTGGTCCAAAATGTATCTGCACCCCTACCCTGATAATCTGGTGTGTACAGCTTGGTAGGGTTGGCATATCTACCTGTAGCTATATCCATCTATACTACTATCTACCTATGCTACCTGAGACCTACGACCTACGACCTACAACCTATACTACCAAGCTGTACACACCAGATTATCAGGGTAGGGGTGCAGATACTTTTTGGACCGAGTGTACGTCTTAAAACCTCAAAACTAATATGCTAAACATGAGAGACAAGGGGGTCCAGAAAAAAGCGAGTAGTACCCCCTTAAAAAAGCAGGGCATAGGGAGGACTAGGGTACCTATATATGCAAGGGTAGTGTCGACTTTACGAATGGACGCAATACTATTTCTACTATTATTATGTTCTATCCATGCTATTCTATTCTATCTACTATTCTGAGTACAATTCCTGATTACTCTGCGTATTAATACAAATATTAGAGAGAATATTGGCCTTCGATAATGGATCAAAAGAGATGGAGCATCAGAATCACAAAGAGGAGGCATATGGAGGGATCTATCCCAATCATTTTTAGCTCTTCCGTGGTCTAGTCGGTTTGGTGTTAGTCTGCTACAATACAGGCCCAGGTTCGAGGCTTGACCTGGGCTTACGTCAAAACAATCTAGTGGATTTCATCTGGATCTGTTTTGACAGGATCATAGGGGGCGGATGGCTAGGAATCCTTCTCTCCTTGTAAAATTCACCTGCTAGACGAGACAGAGAAAGGTGCTCTTTCATATGCTTTCATTAGTTTATTCAAGTGCATTGGGGCGGTAAATGTGCAGGCTCTCAGCCTATGCCCGAGAGGGAGTAAGTTGGAATATAGAAAAATAAAATAAAAAAATAAAAAATAAAAAATAATGTTAAGAACGGGGTGTTACTTATACAGAAAATCCAGGAACCATTATTTATTATCAGAACATTAATTATTAATGCTTCACAGTCAATGGATATTTCACGACTACATAGTCTGATTATTACATTGGGGATGCAGAAGTGGTTTAAATAATAATATGTTACTCTCTTCTATATAAATTCCTCTAATCCACTTAAGGGGGGATGGGCCGGTTTTCTGGACCACTTTCTCCCTCATGTTTTGCCCCATTAGTTTTCAGATTTTAAGATTTTTGCCCCATTAGTCGATTTTAAGACCTTTCGCCCCATTTCTTCGTCAATATTTAGACCTTTCGTGTTATTTAGGTGTCGATATTTTTCCTGGCGAACGATAGTGAGCCAATAATTTTGGAAGAACCGGCTTTCAGCAGAGACATTTTTCTACCGAAAAATGTACAAATTAATCTAGAAGAGGGATCTAATGGATTTTTTTGTTTTTAATTTGATGGAGGTCTAGGGAGGAAACTAGAAAAAATAATGAATACATGCAAAAAAACGCCCAAAAAGTGAACCGTCCCTCCTTAAATGAAAATATGTTACTCTCTCCTTTATCAATTCCTCTAATCCACTTAATACCTCTGTCGTATCTAATCTAAGCTAAATGTTTACCGTTCTTATCGTTATAATTATATGCTCAGGCCTTTCCACCTCGCCTCTAATCAAGTGTTTATATACCCACCCACCTTATGGATAATAGCTCAGGCTTATTAAGGGGTGACCCACCTCGGTTTTTTGTTCTCTCTCTCTCTCCCTCTTTCTCTGGGTTGTATCCATTCGGTTCCATTCAGCCTACTGTTTTAAGATGTTTATCCTCATCCAGGTGTGGATTTTTTCCTGGCGAGCGGTAGCGAGTTAACATACTTTTTTTAAATGTTTTTGACAGCAGGCTAAATTTGTACATTTTTCGATAGAAAAATTTCTCCGGCGAAGCCGGATTTCTCCATACAATGCTGTCTCGCTATCGCTCACCAGAAAAAAATGACACCTGGATGGGGATAAACGTCTTAAAACAGTAGGCTGAATGGGGCCGAATGGATACAAGCCAGAGAAAGAGAGAAAAAGGAGAGAGCAGGGTTATTAAGCTCTCCTCTTATGATAGAGTTTTAATATTGTGCATAATATTTGTTAACATTCGTTGGATATTAGAGAATTTATATCCATTCTATAATACATATAACTCACCAATGACCAGAGTAATCAAGCTAAGATTTCTACCATTTGGGAAGGGTCAGTCAGGAAATAGGTGTGGACATTTTCCGCCCATTTGCCCTATCCCTTTTGGAGTTACAAAGGTTATGGTTCTCAATTTATAGCCCACCTATTTGGAATAGAGTATAATCTAATTAATTAATTTCACTCCCAACACCAAACTCCTACCAATTAAATTAATGATCCTCCCGGGATTCGAACCTGGGACTCCACATACAGATTTTAAACACTCTAACCATTACACTGCTAAAGCCGGTGTCACACGAGCCCTTTGTCGGGCAATTGGGCAATTATGGTCTGGAGGCTTACAAAATGACACTTAATCATAATTCAGCCAGCTAACATAATCTAGCTTCAGCCTAGTTACCGATACCAGTGCGAAAAAGTTCCGAAATAATACGAGAAAAAACTTGCTCATGGAAAATTGACGGAAAAAGCGCTCGTGTAACAGCGGCTTCAGACAGTTATGACCTCGGGGGTCAGGAAGTATGTGTAGTAACAGTAAGGCCATGACCTTGGAGGCTTCACACATAACCACTATCCCAATTAAGGTCTCACTTATATGTCCTTAAGGCTGGCTCACGCATCTCTTATAACACTCAGACACTCTCTTACTGTCTCTCTCTCTCTCTCTCACACCATTCCTTTCTCTTTTCTCTTACACCCCCTTCCTGCCAACTCTCCCTACCCTTATCTCATTCTCTCTCTCTCTCTCACATACACAAACCGCACACACTCAATTCCTCAACACTCGCTCCCTCTTTCTGTCTTTCACATTCACCGCAAAATACAATCTCTAACACCCACACTCTCTCTCTCACTCTCCTACCCTTACAATCTCTCACACTCACTCATGCTCACACAACTCACCCACACTCACTCTCACCATCACCCTCTCACATTCACAATCACTGTCCTAATATATCACACATATACTCTCACATCCTGCCTCATTCGATATGTTTCTAGTTTAATCACCCTCACGTTATATCACATTTTATTACGTATATATATATACAGTATATATATATATATATATATATATATATATACGGTATATACATTCCATTATATTAATATTACTTAGTTTTCATTCTCAACATCGATCACCCCAAATGAAACAAATGAAAGCATGAAATCCTCCTGGGATTCGAATTCAGGACACCACAAGTAGAACTTAAACGTTCTAACCATTACACCACCAAGACAGTTAAGAGTTAAGTACATGACCACGGTTAAAATCCATTTATTTGGCCCCAGCTGCACAATAAATATCGTAATGCTTATACGAGAGGAAAGGATAATAATTCATGTAGTACAGATATCAAAGAACCCGACCTCGCAACGACCTGTTTCTGAACCTATTGATATTCATTATTGTTCAGAGTTTGAGCCATTTCAGAGTATATGTTAAACCTCATCGGAAGAATGGCAAGACTTCACCAAATCATATACATCTTACCGAGTCAGCGTAGATACAACCATATTAAGCTATTTCGATTTCATAACCGAATATGTTTAATAAATCAATTCGCAATGTGCCTGAACTTGCTACATCACGCCCCGAGCGGCACTAATGAGCTAGACGGTGGCACCATGTTTATCACTGTGTGTGTGTGTGTGTGTGTGTGTGTGTAAGCTGCTAAGTGTGTGTGTGTGTGTGTGTGTGTGTAAGCTGTTAAGTGTGTGTGTGTGTGTTTATGTGTGTGTGTGTGAGTGATTGGGTGTGTGTTTGTGGGTGTGTTTTTTTGTTTTTTTTTCTATGTGAGTGAGGGAGACAAAAGGCAGAACTGCCTGTAGCGAGTGGTTCCCTTATAGTTGAAAGAGTGACAGGGCCAACATCAAGGGACGTTCGAGCTAAAATGCCTGGACACACGGAGTTTGAAGCAATTCGAGTCATAGGAGGAAGGAAAGACTGATTCTGGGAGAGAGATCCAGAGCTCAGCTGTTGAATAGAAGAAAGACTGAGAGTAACGTTTCACTCTTGGGTTGGAGAGTTGCACAGAGTAAGGGTGGGATTGTGTTGCAAAACGGGTACCACGTACCCTACGTAGAGGAGGTGGTATACACTGGGAGAGCTCTAAGGAGCACTGATTATGGTAGTAGCGATAGAATAGCGAGAGAGATGCAACATTGCGGCGAAGAGAGAGAATTTGCAGAGAATTGGTGAGTGGGCGGGAATTAGTGATACGAAAGGCCTTCCTTTCTACTTTGTCTAGAAGTGCGGTGTGAGAGGATCCTCCCCACACATGTGAACAATACTCAATACAAGGACGCACTGTGCCCCTGTACAAAACAAGAAGCTGTGCAGGAGTAAAGAACCGTTTGAGGCGGTTGAGCACACCCAGCTTGTGGGAGGCTGCCTTAGCAAGATTGGTAATATGGTCCTTCCAAGTGAGAGCAGAAGAAAAAGAGACTCCAAGAATATTGAGATAAGATGAAGGATTGATTTTTGTATTATGTGAGAAGGGGGGAGGGTTTTATGGACCACTTTCCTCCTCATGTTAGGTCCAATTAACATTTAAATTTTAAGATGTTCGCCTCATCAATTTGGCGATTTTAAGACCTTTCGTGCCATTTAGGTATCGATTTTCCCTTGGCGAGGGATAGCGAGCCTGCAATTTAGGAGGAATCGGCCTTTGGCCGGAGCATTTTTCTACCCAAAAATGCACAACTATATCTAACAACTATAACATTGTTTTCTCTCAATAAGTTTCTTTGGACCCAAAGGGTTAATGGACCATTAACCCTTTGAGTACCAGCGACGTGCATTATCTTTTATTCTAACTATATTTAGACAATTTTGAGCAGCTTAAGAAGGATCTGGGGTAGTTAAAAGGGTTTGTTGAGATAGTTTGAAGTCTTATTATTGCTAGTGGTCCTTCCTAAGCTGAATATAATCGTCTAATAGTTGCCAGAGTACGATGAAAAGGACGTCCCTGGTACTGAACGAGTTAATACAAATTCTTGGTATGTGTTCAGCTTCTGTCTGTTTCCCCCCATCTCCTACTGGCCAATATATTCGGCAGAAGCTCTTGGTCCCATCCAACACCTGGTTTCTGTTCTAGATCGCTTGGGAGATGGTGTCAAGGCGTGCAATGTGGGCACTCGCTACTGGGTGTCTCAGGTGAATCTGGGCAGCAGCGGAGCGGTTTAATTTCCTTACTCTGGTGGTAAAGTCTATTCGCTGTAAGTAGGCGAGAAATCATGACCTCTATCCTCTGTAACTCAAAAAGGGCCAGAGCAAATTCGCTGTAAATTCCACATCTATTCCTTGACTGACTCTTCCCACATGGTAGAAATATTTGCTCGATTACTCTAGTCGTTATTTAGTTACAGAGGTTAGAGGTCATGATTTAACGCCTACTTGCAACGAATATACTATAGGCTGCCTCCAATACACTCAGCTGGCCAGGCTTTGAGTGGTATTCCTAAACAAGTCTTTCTCTTTGCAATGCCGTTAATGGACGAATAACTTGAAAAATTACGTTACTTTAAGAAATGGGGGTGCTAATCCGCATAATCTTTAAACAACACTCATTCCAACAATATTCGTTCGACATTAGGCGCTGCAAAGGGAAATAATTGTTTAAGAATACCACCCTTTATTTCCTCTTATATCCCCCCATGGTGATAGGGAAGGATAAGTGGGTAACACGTGCCTTTAGAGAGTTGTTGACTATACGTACTTGTTTCTGTTCAACCCTTCTGCCTTCAATTATTGTTATATTTTCTACAGATTATTTTCCTGTCTCTTTGACTCAGATTTCTATGCCTTCATTAATCCCTTCTGCACCGGTGACGTCCTTTTAACTTAGTTGTGGCTACTATTAGACGATTTTATTCAGTTCAGACAGGGCCTCCATCGGTTAACAGGCTTCGAACTATCTCCCTTAACCCTTTTTACTACCACAGATCCTTCTTTAGCTGCACAAAATAGTCTAAATATAGCAAGGATAAAATTAAACTGGCATTGCTGGTACATAAGGGGTTAAAACTCCTATTATGATCAGTGGTCAGAAAGTTAATATTATCCTACATCTTGTGATAACTAAGGGGAAGCTGACCCTTAATTTTACCCCCCAGCCCAAATTTCCACGATATTTGTTTGTTTGCGTCTAGAATACTTCAGAATCCAACATAGAGCATAGCATAGGAGGGCATAAACCCATATGACATCCCTACCCCCCCCCCCCAATCCAACCTAATGTGACCCCCCCCCCCCCCCCCCCCCAGCCCAAAATGACAAGATATTGTGTGTGTGTGTCTAAAAGGCTTTTTTCGACAATGGAAAATCGCATAAGTGGGCATAAACACCCATATGACATCCCTAACACACACACCCCCATCTCCCCCCCAAAAAAAAAAATCACCCATAGGCCTAGGCCTATAATGTTTTATCTTTAAATTGTTTTCTAAATTCCTACTTACAGGAAGATAATCTGCAAGAGGATATAGCTGCTTGCCTATCTGGCAACCCTAAAAAAACCCATCTAACATCCTTACCCCACCATCCCTCTTCCCTCTACCTTCCCAGGCTTCCCACCTATATAATATACATCACCAAATTATTTCCAGACAAACTGACATACGTACTGTATATTATAAGTCATACAAAACAAATTATTTAGTATGCCATAATATTACCGTTGTATTTCGTTTTCTCTAAATAACACCATAAGAACACTTAGTTTTTATGCGTAACTATGGAATTTTTTCGTGACTCGCACGTAATATTTGAGCTAAATTTATATATAATTATTTCTTTCGTCTGCGATTTCCAAATGTCATATATTGCCAACTTCTAAGTGTAACTACTCCATTGAATATTGCTCTGCTTCGTTCCCCTTTTGCACACTATAGGCCTACTGTACATGGGAGTATACAGCACCTGTTTAGCGCGTTCACATTTGCTGCTACTCGGATATTTTCCCTGAATCGACATATTTGATGTCAAATATTGCACCACAAACGTATATATAAATATTATATATACTTTTCAGTACATTATATTATTCAATATGGGAAAGAGAACACAATAAGTTGTAGGTGATGATTGTAGGATACACCATACAAATATTGCGCGAAATTTGAATGATTCTACAATGTTTTATATTTGTTTTCATTGAAAATCGCTGCCGCATGGGCGTGCGCACGTAGGGTGATGAATTTTTCAGGGAGTCTTACTATTTCCATGGGTATTAAGATGATATAATGCCAGAAACACAATCTCTTATACAGGATGAATGGGGGGTGTTACGTAAGGGTCAGCTTCCCTTAAATTAAGTTGGGTTATATATCGTCAGAAATTGTATCTTTAGAGGTGGGCGTAATTGATCAGTCCAACACCTTCCACTTTAGTGAATAAAAACCCATTCTATG
Organism: Paralithodes platypus; assembly: GCA_032716605.1. Classification (NCBI taxonomy): domain Eukaryota; kingdom Metazoa; phylum Arthropoda; class Malacostraca; order Decapoda; family Lithodidae; genus Paralithodes; species Paralithodes platypus. Next base: position 26,569,650 of record CM064515.1, read on the forward strand.
TTGTACTATATGATATTTAGAACCTATATGACTTAAAATTACACAGGAAATGTATATTTTACCAGATAGAACGTTTTGATTATCGAGCTTGATATCTCTGCCTATCTGTTTTATATATAGCCCATATTTTTTGTTTGTTATATTAAATATGTTAGTAGTGGTTAGGTAAAGGTTAGGAGCATTTTGGTAAAGGTTAGTAGCTGTTGGATAATGGTTAGCAACTGTTAGATAAAGGTTAGCAACTGTTAGGTAAAGGTTAGTAGGGTGTCAATTTAGCCTACTAGGTTGTTGTTGTTCTTAGGGTTGTGATGTGCAATGTAGACGGAGTAGGAATCTCCAGATATTTGCACAGGCGTTATTAGCGTTTGGACAGCTTGTGTATGTGTTTTTTTATTGAAAGAGTGTAGAGAGGGGAGAAGGGGTGTTGGAGAGAGAGGTAGCTGTTGGAGTGGCTTTGTTATGTGTGTCTAGTTTGTATACGTCATCAGGATGTCTCCTGACTGGGTGCGAACATGTGGAACATGCTAGGACGTACTAATACACCCACTAAATGTCCGCCGTGGCAGAGATTCGATCACGGGTCTTGCAGATTCACACATGAGCGTGCTCACCACTCGACTGCCACGGCTCCTAGGTAAGGTTAGGTTAGTTAAGTCAAGTTAGTCTAATATAATTATTAAAACGTGGGTTGTAGGGGGTTGGTGGGGGTAGGGGGTTGAGAGAAGGCGCTGTTCTGAGGAATTACCAAGGTCGGACTAAGCAAAAGGTTAGCTTCTTATTACCCACACAATTATTACTATGAACGTATTCAAGGTACTGTAATATACTGTAAGTTTGTGTATATAAGGCGGTGGTTTTGCATTTGTAGTAGAGTCTGCACTTTAAAAGTGAAAGAAAACTATGATTCACTTCCATTCACTATAGAAAACGAAGTTGGATCACCAACTAACATATATATGTTTAGAGTACCTACTCTCTCTCTCTCTCTCTCTTTTCTATCACCATTACTCCATTCTTAGCCTTCACACCACTGCCATAGTCTATTCGCTGTAAGTAGGCGAGAAATCATGACCTCTGTCTTCCATAACTCAAATAGGGCTAGAGCGAATTGGCTGCAATTTTCCACATCTATTCCTTGACTGACTCGTCCCAAATGGTAGCAATATTAGCTCGATTACTCTAGTCGTTTTTGAGTTACAGAGGTTAGAGGTCATGATTGCTCGCCTACTTACGGCGAATAGACTTTATACCTCCCTTTCCAACTTCTCTCACTGTCTTCACCTCCTTCCAAAACAGTTTCGTGCTTTCATGCCACTGGTCAGGTCAGGTCAGGTGAAGGTATTGAAGGATAAGCCTTTACAACGGCACCTCGTATTGTTAATCTCTTGCCATGTTGCAAATTTTATTTTAATAGAACATTTTGACATTTGACATGTAGTTTCTTTATACATGCAGAGTTTAGTAAAAATTTACCAGAACGTCCCGGACTTCCCAAATTGACTAATTCCTTGAACGTGACGATAGTGCGTTGTTATGTGTGCGATTAGTTTGCTTGGGAAACAGATTAACTTGTTCATGTAGTAATGTACACCCTATATGGTGGATTGTGTTCTTTTATTTCATAAATTTTATTTTAATAAGCGTTGTTTCCACATAGCTATTTTGATAAGTTAAATTGACTTTATATTGTCTGTGTCCCAGTTTTGGTTTGTTTAGTTTGCATTTTTTACATTTTAATCTAGATTCTATTTTTTCCTATTATTCTGAAGAGTGTAGAAAGGGGAGAGAGAGGGAGCGGTAATTGTTTAGTGTATGTCCTCCTCTTAAAGAAAATGGATTTTTGAGCACAGACTAAACCAAATGTTCACTACTGTATTTACATAGCTGGTCATTAAATTAACCTAACCTAACCTAACCTAACCTAACCTAACCTAAGGTAACCTGGGCATCCTGGGGGCTGCTGCCCCCAGACCCCCGCTGGTCTTGGGTTGAAAAGTGATAAAAAACACATATATCTTACCTCATTATTCAAAGTTTTGTATTTGGTTTAATATACACTTCCCAGGCCATTTGAACAGTTCTATTGCTTCTATATATCATATAATACACCATAGAATACGTTTTAATAACTAGAAAAAGAGGACTTCGATTAAACAATTACGGAGGGAGCTGTTGGAGTGGCTTTGTTATGTGTGTTATTAGTCTATACGTCATTGACTCATATATTGTAAATTTGTGTATATAAAGCAGTAGTTTTGCATTTATAGTTAAGTCTGCGCTTTAAAAGTGAAAGAAAACTACGATTCACTTCCATTCACTATAGAAAATGAAGTTGGACCACCAACTAACATATATGTGTTTAGAGTACCTACTCTCTCTCTCTCTCCTACCACCATTACTCCATCGTGCTTTCATTCCACTTCGCACATAGATTTCTTCCAAACTCTTCTTCCACTCTTGTTTACTCACTCTCACTACTCTCTTCTATTATTATTAGGGGTTCGACTCCTACGGGGAACCCCTATTGTAATCATTAAACCCGGTTTTTCATCCAAATTATTCTTACACGCCGGTTTGGACGCAATAACTCCAGAACCGCTTTTTGGATCGGGATCAAGCTTTCACAAGAGGTGCGTTTTTGTATTGGGCAACTTTTTATATGCTAAACATCCGGCATGGCGGCCAAACAGGTCCGTGGCAGCCGATTTCCGGAAAAATTTGACACCTAAATACCGTCTCTCCCACTCATAGGAAACGATTGGGCTTTGGCATATGGACTCTACTACTAATGCTCCGCAAATGTTATAGAGAAGGTTTTGCTTTTGCACGTGGGTTTTTTTCCGGCAATCTTGAAAAAACCTCTAATTCCACATCTTGAAAACTACGCCGATGATCAAAGCCATGCTTGCGTAGTTGGGTGAGGATGCAATTCCGAACGTTTTGATACCAAAAGAATATAAATGGGTGGAATAGTTTGGCCGCAGCATTGAAAACTGTCTATTCTTAAATGACTTTAAAACCGTATTCGATACCCACACAAAGTTTACCGTCTACAGTCTATAGGCTTCCACGCATCCCCCAGTTTTGCTTAATAACATAGTTGCTTTATTATTCAGATCTATATATTTTGTTATTTAACTCTCTCAAAACAGTTCGAGTCCCTACGAATCCCACCAATTATTTAGCCAACCTACCTATACATACCTACCCTACCAAATAATAATGATAATTCAAATTTATTTTTGGTGAATAGCAGAGTATTGGCTAAGGTTTTTAACAATTCCTCCCTTTACCAAATGCTTTGTTTAATAACAATGATATGGACCTTCAGAGTTTGACAATTGCCCGTGTGACAGCCTTCACCAAGGTGTAAAAGAGGAGAGCCCACTCAATGTAATAAATCTGTTCTACAGTGACGGTGGCACCTCTAGAGGCCAATAGGTGATAACATGTTGATCAAGCCATTTGTTTCCCTCTTGATATTGTTTATACAAACTAAGATGATACTCTGCTGAAGACCACTTGCATGTATACAGTGTGTAAATGTACGAACAATAAGGAATTCTGAAGAATAAAACGCCTCCTCCCCATTCAGTTAATGCCTGGCAGATTTTGTTTATACCTATGAGCCGCTTGGCGGCGCTGGGTGTCGGGGAAATACACCTAAGCCTATTGAAGAGGACAATCCTTTCCCAATGCTCCTTTCCTTGCCTTGACCCTGCTATTACGAACTTTATGCTGACATAAACCTTATCTGCCCATAATAATTATGATTTAGGCTTTCAATCCTACTCCATCCTACACATAACTCACTGCCATAACTTAATATAACTAGTTTGGACAAGTGTAGCTCAAATATAGACTTTAAAACAAGTCTGGGTTGGAGTCCCTTTGCGTGTGTAGTTAGCGAGAGTGGGAGTGACTGTATCGCTAGATTCCTTTCTCAAAAGCTGCTAGAATATCCTCTCGATATTGAATAAATGCAAACCATCTCTAGAATGATGCCACAACTCTGGAATGTTTTGTTTTGCATGTTTTACAATGTATAATGGTTCTAGATATTTATAGAATATCCCTGGGAGTTATGGGAAAATGGTAGCTAAATTGAAGTATGTAGCGTTTTAAGATGTAGCTTGAAAGTACACTGACTTACATATTTATCGCTTTTGTCTCTTGGAATAATTCGTATATACTTCACTATTGGATGTAATCTTACACATAGAACTTATCTTATTAAACTCAGGGATTCCTCATTCGAAGTATATCCAAATATGATGTATGTATTTGAGCTTTGTGATCCAAACCTGTATATATTTTATGAAAATACGTAATTGAAATTGTGCCGAGTTTGTGTTTTTGTTTGCTTACCAGCTCCGGGCTGGATACTCAAAGCTTTGCCTTAGGCCTATACTACTATCCTCTGTTCTGCCTCAGGGAAGCACTTACACTAACTCTAATGTATTTTTTTAGCAATTTCGGCATTGCATTTTTGCTTGAGTAACATGTTTATCCCATAGTTTTACTTAAATTTCGTAGTACGTGTGATGCCAATTAGCCCATGCCAGATCCAAGTCTTTAGACATTGGCTAGTTTAGCCTATACAGGTCTTTCATTACTTCAGTTAAGCACAAACGTATTTAACAATGGAAAATAAGGTTTAAGTAAATGACCAACCAGTGACAGGCCCCGTCGATGATTATTAGGCCTAGTGTGTTAGGCTATCACTTTCATGAACGATACTTTGTTGGTGTACAGTCGGGCTAATAAGTGATGTCTCGGCACCAAGTATGTTTTGATCAATAATTGGTATCAGCAATATCTAAGCTTCATTTTTTTCATATCGAGTGAAATGTACAAACATGTTCCTACACTTACCCACCCTATTCAACATCTGACAGACATTAATACGGCACAGACCAAGTCAAACATAATGATAGCTGGGACATGACTTATTAGCGCGACTGTACATGTAGACTACTTACCGTCGCAAATTCGCTATAAGTGAAATAGGAATAGGCCTACGAGAAACTGTAAAAAATACCTCCTTGTCGATGGCCGCGCAGCAATAGTACACAATGGCCGTCATTCGGGAGCTCTTACCCTCAATATTTCAGTCGAACGTCACTACTGTACACCTAGCGGTCTTTTTAGGAATCCTGAACCATAGGCCTAGCATGAACCAATCACAATGCTTCCCATCACTCATGGAACCAATCACAGCCTTCCATCAAATTATCAACCAATCACAGTCTATCAGTCGTCACGTCAAGCGCCACGCCCCTCGCCGGCCCGGGCCGGCTCAGTTTGAAGATGGAGCCCTAAGATGGAGGTCGTGGTCGTATGTGCTACGAGTTTTTCAGGTAATTTGTTGTAGTTTCGTATTTTTATTTACCGGATCAGTCCGAAGATGTTTTTTCTTTGATATAGGCCTAGGGCCTAGTGCCTACAGTGTTGTTTAAGTTTAACCCGTGGAGCCCCGGCTAGTTTTGTAATGTTTGTTCACCAGAACCCGGCCGGTTTTCAAAAAATGGTTTTAGGCTATTCCAGAAACAATAGCGAATGGGTTAGGAATGAAGGAAAAACCACGAAAAACCGCTCAAAAAGCTTAAAGAATGGTCCTACAGAGCCGCCGAAAACGTATTTTACAAGAGTAAAAAATTGAAGGCAATTAGGCTACCCCCAAAAAACAGGTTATTGCGCGCTCACGCGCACGCACGTGGACTTTGAGAGTTTTCAACCAACGGCACGGTTGCGTGGGATACGTACACAGTTCCCATACAAATCTGAGCCCTCTTGAGTGGCTACACCTGAGGTTACGGTCGGCGCAATTAGGGTGACGCGTCAGACGCGTCGCTGGGGCTGTGCGTTACTACTTACATACATCGCCGACGCGTCAGACGCGTCGCTGGGGCTGTACGGGTTAATACCAAGGACTGTCGCATTTTACTATTTTCCCATTAGCCTAGGCTATCCATCAATCTTAAGACACGGCCCCCGATAGTGGGGAGGGCTATGAAGATCAGGGAAATTGCGGGGTAAAAGGCGTAAATAAAAGGGTAATATTGGAAGAACTCTGAAAATACAATATTTAAAAGTAACAAAACCTGAAAATGGAAAAATCCGAGCCAAGTTTTGACTTGGCTTGGGTTTTTCAATTTTTCAGAGTCCAAAATCACAGTAGGCCTAGGCCTAACCTCCCTTCGAAAGTTGCTCGTTTTTTTTGTTGGCAAAAGTTGGCTCGGATTTAAGGGATTTAGCGGGGGGTGGGGGTGGCAGCCCCCACCCATAATAGCCTACTAGGTTAGGTTAGGTTAGGTTAGGTTAGGTTAGGTTAGGTTAGGTTAGGTTAGGTTAGGTTAGGTTAGGTTAGGCTAGGCTAACCCCATAATACTAGGTTAGGTTAGGCTAGGCTAGGCTAGGCTAGGCTAGGCTAGGCTAATGTTAACCCCATAATACTAGGTTAGGTTAGGTTATTTGGTTAGGTTAATGACAAAACTTGGCTCGGATTTCATGGATTTAGCGGGGGTGTGGACCGTGTGGGGGCAGGAGCCCCCACCCAATAATAATAATAATAATAATAATAATAATAATAATAAAAAAAAATAGTAATAATAATACTAGGTTAGGCTAGGCTAGGTTAGGCTAGGCTAGGCTAGGTTAGGTTAGGCTAATGTTAACCACATTCTTACTGGCTTTATCCACGTTGAAAAAAAAAACAACCCGAGCCAACTTTTGAAATGAGGTTAGCCTAGCCTACTGTGATTTTGGACTCTGAAAAATTGAAAACCCGAGCCACGTTTGGTCAAAACTTGGCTCGGGTTTTTCCATTTTCAGGTTTTGTTACTTTTAAATATTGTATTTTCAGAGTTCTTCCAATATTACCCCTTTATTTACGCCTTTTACCCCGCAATTTCCCTGATCTTCATAGCCCTCCCCACTATCGGGGGCCGTGTCTTAAGATTGATGGATAATGGGAAAATGCTTAATGCGACAGCCCTTGGTATTAAACAACACTGTACAGTACCGGTATAGCAAATAAAAAATAAAAAACAACAAAAAATAACCCTGCGGCTAGGCTATAGTAAACTTCGTTTGGTTATTAGGCCTATGAGAAAACAGGCCTAGGCCTAGCCTAATTTTATTTCACTGCTCAACATATTTTTTGGGATGGATGTAGCCTAGTTACCGGGGTAGCATTCAAGGAGACTACAGCAGGACTCTTCTTCTTCTTACCTCTGACCAGGACACCAGGTATAGGCTATCCTAGTGTTTACTAGCCTATACCCCTTTGAAAGGACATTAGCCTAACCTAACAACCTTACCTAACCTATCCTAGTATTATGGGTGGGGGCTGCCGCCCCCACACCCCCGCTATTTGACATCTTTGACAGATTTTTGGTGTATTTTTCTGTGAAATCAGGTTTTTTCAAGTGTCGATAACGAAATTCCTCCATGCGGACTATAATGAGAAAAATATGGCGAGTCTATTGGTCGCTATTTTTCCTAATAAAGCGGATGTAGTGTCCTTGAAGATTATCGTTACTGGGTGTACCACTACCGACATACAACATAAATAATCTATAAATACTTATAATAAAATAAATACAGTAGCCTACAGTACTTATAAATCTATAATACTAGGTTTGGTTAGGGTAGTGTAGTTTTGTAGGCTATCCAAAGGCAGTCAAAATAGACGGGAACATGATGGCGAGCGTCCGCGTAGTGTAAATAAGACGGGCGGTATCCTACACCCGGTAACTACATTCTTGCCTTTTGTTTGTTTTTGCTGTTGAGCTCTGCATATATTCAGGTAGGCTTGGGTTTTAGTAAAATTGCATTAGGCTAGGCTACATATTTTTACTTCTATTGGAAAGCACAGGCCTACACATGCTAAAGAATTTAGCCTAGCTAGCCTACCACAATTTAGCCTAGACTGAAAAAACAAAAAAATATAGGATAATTGCAGCTAAAGAATTTAGCCTAGCCTACCACAATTTAGCCTAGACTGAAAAAACAAACAAAAATAGGCTAATTGCAGTTTTGGTAAGAGTTGTAGTTGTGGGCATACCAAAAGCTTTGTATATGTAGCCTAGTCGCACGCTCGCAGTTAGGCCTACATTCGCGTCTAATTTAACTGCTGGGGATGGGGAGAGCTAAGTGGAGGGTTTATGGCGTGAGTGTAATGTGGTCGAAATGTTCGTTTATTGTATAATTATGTCATAGTTGTCTCGTACTTAACACGGGGCCGAGCTGTCTCGCCGTGGGCCGAGCTGTCTCGCCGTGGGCCGAGCTCTCTCGCCGTGGGCCGAGCTGTCCCGTGGGCCGAGTAGTCTAGCATTCTTCGTGAGCAAACGATGGGGACATCTAATAATAGACGGGAACATGATTGCAAAGGTCCGACGCCCCCCCCGCCGCCGTCATGTTTACATTTGTCGATCGCCGTGGTTAAGTTCGCATTGTACATTGTACTACTGTACATTGTACTCTACACTTGCTCTGATCTTAGAACTATTATATATCACCTGAATTGAAGTCCAAATGCAGCTCCTAATGTAAATATATACGGATAAATCCAGAGCTTGGAGTCGCGGAACTATTTGTTTACACTGTGGGATTGCAACTGTTAGGATGAGGTGACTGTGACTTCGGCACCAATGTCCCTCTACGCTCCAATGTAATATTGCGCTGAAGGCTGAGTCAAACGAACACAACTAATTTATTGACACTCGAATGTTCAATAATATGTAAATTAAAGGATAATAATATATATTTTTCTAAAACTATGTATATATTAACTAAACTAATCTGTATGTTTAATATATTGACATATGAATAATGTAAAATATTAATTTAAGCTTGAATGTTAGTTTTCTGATGAGAAATGATCCTGGGAGACCCCGTGCCAAAATACGCGATGTTCCATCGTGTGGATCAATTTTAAGGGGCCTCTAATTTATCAAAAATAGTGAATGAATATCAATTTTATGTGTTTGACACAAAGGGCAAGACCTTGGCAAATTCGGTAAGCTATAAATTAGTACGATTTTATGATAAATTACTGCTTTTTGAGGGTTATATATGACAGGATCAACGGCTGCAACGAAAAGGTATTTTGCCATGTTTCGATATTATCGTGTTCCTTGGATGACGTCAGATTAGTTTCGCGGCAGTGAATTATGGTCATTTGTGGAACACTTGGAAATGTGTTTAGCTGTTATTAACCGATAGATTTGTGGAAAATAGAGTGAATTAAGGGGCTGGAATATAACATTGACTTCATGTGAATTGCGAGTGCCCGACACATTCTAAAATTGTGCATATTAATCTTGGGGAACTCATTATATATAAGGTATTAGTTCAAGGTCCATTCCTAGAGGCAGGATACCACCACAGCTTCTGATCATGCTGATGCTTTGGGTAAACCTGACTTTTAGCAAACACCAACAGCGATTTTGTAAGTAGCCTAGCCTAGCATATTATTAGCATATTATTTTTCAGATAGGCCTAGTGTTGTATAGGCCTAGGCCTAGCCTAGGCTGAGGCTAGGCGTATTAGGCTTAGGATAACCCATTATCCAACAATCTTAAGACAGCCCCCCCCACTAGTGGGGCTATGATAATGAAGATCAAGGAAGATTTGAGGTTAAAGACAGTAAAAAGTAAGGTTAGCTAGGATATAGCCTATAGGCCTAGCCTATGACAATAACAGTTTGCCGTCATGCCGTGGGCCTAGCTTTATAGGGGCCGCCTAGCGGCCTATAGGATTTATTGAGGAGTCCCCTCATGGCCTTGCCCCTCCCCAGGACTTGTTGAAATTCTCATCTAGCCTAGTTCCGCAACCTATTATTGTATCCCACGACAGTAAAAATAGATGCGAACATGCAAGTAGTGTAAACAAGGCACGGCCTGGCAGGTGGTACGCCCGAATACTACATCCTTACCATTATTTTTTATGTACGGTACCGGTATATAAGCTCAAACCTATGAAACTGTACGGATATAATCCTGTGTCGCGGGTGAACCTGTACATAGGCTATATCTCAATAATTTGGTACGGTAATGTTACAATATTTGTTTACATTTTACATTCATAAATAGTCCACTAATATACTAGTTAAGGTTAGGTTAGGTTTTGGTTAGGATAGGCTAGGTTAAAGATATTGTTCAATGTTTCTTAGTAAATAGGCATCTGAAAAACAGTTCCCTCTACACAGGATCTTACCAACGGTATATAACAGACAGTCCTAACCTAACCTAACTTAGTGTCCAAAGTGAGGTCTGCTGCTAGCCTATGTTCTTATAACATTTTCTGCCAGAGTACCCGCACAATTTAATAAAGAGTGTACACTGTACCGGTACCGTACTGTATAGCCTAGGTTAAGCGGCTAAGCCTGCCGCCCTACAGTGCATTTATAGAGTTTTTGGCCATGATTTGGGTAGACCTATCACTGAAGAATACTTTCGCTGTCTTACCGTTTGTTTTTGTTTTCAAGGTATAGCCTAGGCTATAGGCTACGGTATTACTGGTATCTTATTTTATTGTAGTTTAGGCTATATTATGAGTGGAGGATTTGCAATAACTTACCCTAACCAAAGTCCAAACTTAGTGTTCAAAGTGTGATCTGCACCCTGCCTCTATGTTCTCATTTTGTATACCGGTAACTTTTTAGCCAGATTACCGGTACAATTTAATAAGTGTACAGGGTAGGCCTACCGGCTACCGCCTACAGTGCATTTATAGATTTCCTGGCCATGACTTGGGTATCACTAAAGAATCTTTCCGCAGCCTTATGTACTATTATTTGTTTTTATTTCTTCAAGGAATATAGCACAATAGTTTATTGTTCAATTGTTTATTATGTTATGAGTAGATAATTTGCATTACCTTACCCTAACCTAACTTTACTTAGTCTTAGTGTTCAAAGTGGGGGCTGCCACTATCCCCACAGTCCACACCCCCGCTAACTAATCTACCGGTATATAATTGGTATGTCTTGTCATTACTATAACCTGACTTTACGGGGGTAACGGAGACTTGCTTGAATATTTTCGGAATTAGCCTAGCAAAATCTTGGGTCTTTTAAAGCTGTGAAAATTAAAGTAAGTTTCTACGTTACTACTGATTGTACTTAACCCGAGATGGGAATAGCCTACCCAGGTATTTTTTACTCGGCCCAGGGAAAATAATAGACAAACAAATGTTTTAATCAAAGTTTATTCTTGAAACTTGGTACCGGTATGTATTTTAACCAGTACTGTACTCTACAGTACCTCATGTATCATATGAAAGGATATAAATTAAGTATGTAATAGTTCTTTGGATGCAACAAATATACATGAAATCTTTATTGGACAAAAGTTACAAAACTAAAACAGGGACTGCTAAGAATAATTTAAAAACCTGTTTTCAATGCCTATATTAGTGGACCTGAAGTAAATCCTTTGAGACTGAAGCACAGGCAGCCAGCTCCCCTAGTATCCTGATTAAACACCAGTAAACATACATAACATCCCTTTTACTTACAATATTATTCATTCCTTTTAATCAATTTTGAGCATGTATTGTGCGTATATTTACCTTCACATCTCAAAATTTCTCCGGCGGCCGAGGGTCTTAGTCATTCTCTCACTTCCCATACATTCCACATGGCCGAACTATCTCAAGGTGTTCTTTTTCGCACTTTCCATTACATTCACACCACACCTCTCGTACTTCCTCATTTGTCTGTCTATCCCTCCATGTAACTCTGCACACACTTCTCAAGTAACTCATTTCCACCCCTTTCACTCTTGGTTTGAATCTCTCCAACAACGTCCATGCTTCGCTTCCGTAAGTCAGTGTCGGGATTAGTACAAAGGAGTACAAAGGAAATCAAGCAACAACAGATCTAGTGACCCTTCTAGGCTGCTTGTCCTCCAAAACACTGAGGATCAAGTGTCCAAACAGTGGTTTAGAGTGGTTAAGGGAACATTGGAAAGGGAACTACTGCCCTGGAACTAATGTCTGTGGCAGGATTAGGAAGTTAGTAGGGGACAGAGGGGTTAGTAACTGAGGGGGGGATAAAATAAAGTTATTCATTTACAAACGCAGTCAGTCGCGGGTTTGATGCGAGATATTTGTCTAAGCGGAGTTTAAATTAATCAACGGTGCTGCAGTCTTTAACGTCTCGGGGAAGCCCATTCCACAAGTTGACAACTCGATTGAAGAAGAAATTCTTAGATTCGTGTGAGTTGAAAGATTTACCAATAATTTTGCAACCGTTTCCCCGCGTGTAATTAGATTGGTCGATAGTGAAGTACTTACTACAGTTCATATTGTCGATGCCTTTGATGATTTTGAACACTTGAATTAAGTCGTCTCTTAATCTTCGCTGGGTTAAAGGAAATAGATTGAATTCTCTAAGACGCTCTTCGTATGGTTTGTTCTTTAGGTAGGTATAATTTTGGTAACTCTACATTGAACTCGTTCTAGCTTGTTTATATCTTTTTTGGTAATAAGGGCACCAGGATTGAACGCAGTATTCCAGAAGAGGGCGGACTAAGGAATTGTAAAGGGTTAGGATAACTTCTTTGGATTTATGCTCAAATGACCTGCCTATAAAGCCAATTATTTTGTTTGCCTTCTTAACAACTTCTGAACATTGTTGACTCGGTTTTAGGTTACTCGATATTGTTACTCCCAGATCGGTTTCTCTGTTTACATTCTTAAGCTGAGTGCCATTCATCGAATAGTTTGCTTTCTCATTTAGGTATCCGATATGTAGTACTTTACATTTATCCGCATTGAAACTCATTTGCCAAATTTGGGCCCAACATGACAATTTATCTAGATTGTGTTGCATATCGTCAACTTGTTCTTTTGAGAGTACGCTATTTGCAATTTTTGTATCGTCAGCAAATTTTGAGATTGTACAGGCGAGACCCTCATCTATGTCGTTGATGTAAATTAGAAAGAGAATTGGTCCTAGTACCGATCCCTGGGGTACCCCGCTACTTACATTGGTCCATTTAGATGCCTTATCGTTTATGACTACTCTTTGCTTTCTGTCGCTGAGTCAATTTTCTATCCATTTCAACACACCGTCTTGTATTCCATGCGCTTTTAGTTTTAGCAGTAAACGTTTGTGGGGAACTTTGTCAAAGGCCTTTTGAAAATCAAGGTACAGTATATAATATCTACAGCTTTACTCTCATCGTAGAGGTTGAGGATATCGTGGAAGAAGTCTAAGAGGTTGCTAAACAGGAACGTTTTTTACGAAAGCCGTGTTGAGTATCTTTAAGTAAGTTATTTGCCTCTAAGTGATTTACGAGTCTGTCTCTTATGACCGTTTCTAGCATTTTACATACAATTGAGGTTAAGCTAATTGGACGATAGTTACTGGGTAGGGATTTGCTGCCTTTTTTGAATATCGGTGTTACGTTGGCTAGCTTCCACTGATCAGGCATAGTCCCAGACTGCAAGGATTCATTGAATAGCAATGTCAGTGGTTTGGAGAGCTCATGCTTAGCTTCCTTTAGAACTCTAGGCGAGATTGTATCAGGTCCAGGCGTTTTATTTACCTTGAGTTTATCTAAACAATTCAATACTTCTCTCTCTGTAACGGTGATATTGCTTAGAACATCTGAATTATCAATCTGAATCGGCAATGGTGTAGGGATATCACTGAGGTCTTCGGTTGTAAAAACTGATGCAAAGAAGGTATTGAGGGCATTACTCATTTGTACTTCGTCTTTGGTGTATTCTCCATTTTCATCGACTAATGGTCCAACAGTTGAAGTAACTACTTTTTTCTTTCTGATATAACTATAGAATTCTTTCGGGTTTGTTTTACTTTGATTCGCAACATGTAACTCCAGGGTCTTTTTACCACACTGTCATGCAAGGACTTCTTCAGTTCCATGCTGACCACCCTATTTCTTGTTACTGCTTTCAGCATTCCTACAACCCTCTTCCCCTGTTGCACCCTCTCCCACACTTCTTCATCCATACGCCCATCTTTACTCTGTACACTGCCAAGATACTTAAATGAGATGACAATCTCCATAGCCTGACCGTTCAACTTCACCTCACACTCTGTGGCTTCAACCCTTTCGAAGACCATAACCTTGCTCTTCCCCGCATTTACCTTCAGATTCCATTTTTCGCACACTGTTCCAACCATATTTACCAGACCCTGCAACTCCCATTCATATCGTCAGCAAACAGCAGTACACAAACATCCACTGCTCTTCCTTGAATCTCTTTTATGACTCCATCCATATATATAAATATATATATATTTATATTTATATACCGGTATATATATACATACAGTATGCAAGAAAATCCACAAGGAAAGAAGAAAAACACGGAGTCCCAAGCGCTTTCGTGTATTATTACATCTTCAGGGGAGGTCAGACAGACACGTGTTGCTGTGACTTTATTGCATATATATATATGTATAGGGCCTATACCGGTATATATTTAACAACCGTGGGGACATCATATACCGTACCCTTGTTTTAACCCAACATTCAGATCAAAGAAGTAGCTCCGTTCATTCTCCGCACATACCAACGCCTTTGCACCCTCATAATTATATACTCCACACTACTTTCAGCCGGGGCTGTTCAGCCAGGCTGCCTAGGGAACAATATCAACAACAACAACTGCTTTCAGCAACTTACCATCTGCTCTGTATATGCTTCCTTCCCTTATCAGCGATACACCAACATCCACTGCTCTTCCTTGTATTTCTTTTATGACTCCATCCATATACTGTATATATAGAACAACCATCGGGACATCACACACCCTTGTTTTACCAAACATTCAGATCAAAGAACTCCCTCTGTTCATTCTCCACACGTACTGATACCTTTGCACTCTCATACATACTCTTCACTGCTTTCAGCAACTTGCCATCTACTCCGTATATTCTCAGTACTTTCCACATACCTTCTCTATCAAGTCTGTCATTCCACTCATTGCCTTCCCTTATTAGTGGTACACCAACATCCACTGCTCATCCTTGCATTTATTTTATGACTCCATCCATATACAGTATATATTGAACAACCACGGGGACATCACACACTCTTTCTTTAACCCAAAATTCAGATCAAAGAACTCGCTCTGTTCATTCTCATCACATACTGATACCTTTGCACCCTCATACATGCTTTTCACTGCTTTCAGCAACTTGCTATCTGCTCCGTATATTCCAAGTACTTCCTACATACCGGTACCTTCTCTATCAACTCTGTCATAGGCCTTTTCCAAGTCGATGAAGGCAGCATACAACTTTTGTCCCTTCTCAAGATATTTCTCCACAACATATTTCAGGGCAAAGATCTGAGCTACACATCCTCTTCACTTCCTATGATGAATACTGTATGTTAACCGTTTCCCCAGCAATACTGACTGAAAATGCCAAAATATTGCATGTGCTCTTCTGATTTATCTATAATATGTAAAATTATACCAAATACCAACTACATTAGCACAAAAATCAATCAATCACAGAAACAGGATAAAAACATAGAATAAATACCCCAAAAGATGAATACGTTAACCCTTTCCCCAGCAATACTTACTGAACATGCACAAATAAATTGCATGTGCTTTTCAGATTTAGCTGAAATATGTAAAATTACACCAAATACTAACTACATTTAGCGAAGGTAGCAAGTTAGGGAAGGTAGCAAGGGAAACAGTAAGGGTGT
Organism: Paralithodes platypus; assembly: GCA_032716605.1. Taxonomy (NCBI): domain Eukaryota; kingdom Metazoa; phylum Arthropoda; class Malacostraca; order Decapoda; family Lithodidae; genus Paralithodes; species Paralithodes platypus. Next base: position 26,585,354 of record CM064515.1, read on the forward strand.
GAAAGATAAGAATGGGAGAATGCTAGCCGAGAAGCAAGAGAGAGTCGAAAGATGGAGGGAGTACTTCATACATACATACATACATACATACAAGTTTAAAGACCGTTTGTCCACAGAAGCTGTGGTTACAGTCTCACGTCCTAAATGGCAGCTTTCCAGGCGGTCCTGTCAAGGGCCGCCTGTTTTGTCAAGTTCTTTATTTTGAGATCGGACCGGAGTACCCGAGCCCACGTCATTCTAGGTCCACCCCTATGCGCAGCTCCCCCCAAGTTCACAGTCTGGCATTTCTTCACCCAGTTCTGATCATCCATTCTCTCCACATGTCCAAACCAACCAAGTCGGCTTGTGCGCATCACTTCACTGATACTCCTAATGCCCAGACGCCTTCTCAGTTCCTCACTCGATACCCTGTCCCTAAGATTAACCCCACACATCCATCTCACCATTCTCTTCTCATTCCGTTCAATGAGTTGCTAAATGTAAGGAATGAAGAGCCAGCAAACATAGCTGGATATGGTATGGGAATGGGAGGGAGAAGAAGAGAAGTAGTGGAGGAGGAGGTGGGGATCAGGAGGTCAGAAGTGTGGGAAGCCATGAAAAGAGTGAAGTTGGGGAAAGCACCAGGAACAGATGGAGTGTGTGGGGAAATGTTGAGGTATGGTGGTGAGATAGTGATCGAATGGGTATGGAAAATGTGCAAACTAGCATGGGAGAAGGGGAGTGCACCCGATATGACTGGAAGACTGGCATAATAGTCCCCCTATATAAGGGCAAAAGGGAAAGAGGAGTGTGTGGTAACCACCGAAGAATACGTCTTCTAAGCGGTATAGTAGGGTAGTGATTGAGAGAGTGAGAGTGAGAACGGAGAAATGGATAGGCGACGAGCAGGGAGGTTTTAGGAAGGGAAGAGGATGTGTAGATCAGATTTTTACCCTGAATTGTGTTGTGGAGAAATATCTGGAGAAGAAACAAAAGATGTATGTTGCCTTTATGGACTTGGAGAAGGCCTATGACAGAGTGGATAGAGAAGGTTTGTGGAAAGTACTTAGAATATAGGAGTAAATGGCAAGTTGCTGAAAGCAGTGAAGAGCATGTATAAGGGTGCAAAGGCGGCAGTACGTGTGGAGAATGAGCAGAGCGAGTTCTTTGACCTGAATGTTGGTTTGAAACAGGGGTGTGTGATGTCCCTGTGGTTGTTTACTGTATATATGGATGGAGTCATGAAAGAAATACTATCAAGAGCAGTGGATGTTGGTGTATCGCTGAAATGGGAGGGAATTGAGTGGAAGCTACCTATATTGCTGTTTGCGGATGATACAGTTCTGATGAGTGATAATGAATGGGAGTTGCAGGGTCTGGTTAACCTGACAAGCGCGATATAGACCTAGGTGCTAGGGTAGTTATTTGTGCATTTCTAGCCCTGGATTCTGACAGAATTCGTTATATTTACAATATAAACCATTATTTGTTTTCGGTATGCTTTTATTTTACATATATGATGTATATATGAACCTTCAAGAGTGCTAAAATAAGTGGGAAAAGCATTTGGGTGGTGAAAAACGAAGATATTGGCCACCCGGTCATTATCTCAGGCGAGAGAGAGCCACAGGCAGCCCTCCCCTCTCGCTGTCTGGGAGTCAACTGAGACGAGCGGGGCGGTGTGTGCCGGTGTCTGGGTGTTGCATAACGATCTTTTATGCAACCCACTTGTGCTACATTATCGCGGGAGAGAAAAATAACCGATAAATGATGATAATAAGTGGATAAATAGGTGATAATTGAGGAGGGGGGGGAGGGGGGAATAAGGTGGGGAAGGAGGGGAGGGGGAGGGGTGAGAAACACATGGATGAGTACTAGAGGGGAATTATCTCACCTAGAGACAAAATCCTTTGTTTTGATAGGCCCTTTTTTTTTTGGAAGGCTTTTTTTATGGTCCTGCTTCCGTGAGGCCTATCGCGTTCCCTATAGGAAGCCTTCCGTGAGGCCTATCGCGCTTGCCGGGTTAATGAGTTTGGAATAGTGTGCGAAAAACGGAATTTGAAGGTAAATGCGGGGAAGAGCAAGGTTATGGTCTTCGAAAGGGGTGAAGTTGAATGGTCAGGCTATGGAGATCGTCAACTCTTTTAAGTATCTGGGCAGTGTGTTGAGTAAAGATGGGACTATGGATGAAGAAGTGCGGGAGAGGGTACAACAGGGGAAGAGGGTTGTAGGAACGCTGAAAGCAGTAACAAGAAATAGGGTGGTCAGTATGGAAGTGAAGAAGTCCTTGCATGACAGTGTGGTAATACCGACACTGACTTACGGAAGCGAAGCATGGACGTTGGTTGAGAGACTCGGACCAAGAGTGAGAGCAGTGTAAATTAATTACTTAAGAAGTGCATGCAGAGTTACATGGAGGGATAGACAGACTAATGAGGAAGTAAGAAGGAGGTGTGGTGTGGAAGTAGATGTGCTGGAAAGTGTGAAAAGGAACAACTTGAGATGGTTCGGCCATATGGAACGTATGGAAAGCGAGAGAATGACTAAGAGGGTGTACGAGAGCGAGGTGGAGGGACAGAGAGGGAGAGGTAGACCGAAAGAGAGGTGGAAGGATGGAGTGAGGAAGTATATGAACGAAGGCAGTGCTGGTTGGGGGGACAGAGGTGCATGGGAGCGGTTTGTTCGTTGCCACCCCTTCGGGGATCACGGCGTCGGGCAATAGATAGATACCCGGTAGATAGACTAACTACATTAGCACAAAAATCAATCAAGCACATTAACAGGATAAATAAAATAGAAGAAATAGCCCAAAAATTAATTTATCTATAGCCTACCGGTATATATTGCCGGACACCTTGATCCCCGAAGGGGTGACCACGAACGAAACGCCTGCGTATTTCAAGCTTGCTTGAGTTATCACTCTATCGTCTTTTAGAGCTTTTTGGCCCGGGGTAATTACCACACCATCGCGTCATAAAGAGTTTGAGGGGGTTAAATTGCTAGATACATAGAGGAAGAGGAATGCCAAGTAAAGCTAAACAAAAATATATAGGATATTTTATCCCTCTCACGTTCTTGATGCAATTTTGAGCCTATTAGGGATACTTTAAAGCCTTTGTTTCTTTGAGTTAGCTGTGGGCAGAAAACTAATTTTGGAGAGGTAATTATAAGAGTGAGAGAACTCTATTTAGTATTGCTAATCTGGCAACCTCTGCGTCATGGTCGTGAGAGGGTTAACATTAGGTTGCTTATAATAATTTGTACCTCTGTAGTTTCTCAACTTTCTCCATGGCTAACCAAAAAGGTCACATTCCTAAAAAGCTCCAACCAAAAAGGCCAAGCTTCTGTACAGAAAAAAGGCAACACACCATTACCCTTATGGTGAACCTATAAAATAATCAAAACAACCACACTTCTTAACCCAATTCCCGCTGGGCCCCTCATATGACTGAGCCGATTTTCCGGCTATTTTGTAGCCTGTGAGCCAGGCCAGCTTTTGCAAGCAGCATGGATGGATGTCAGCCGGAGTCTACAGGCCCCGCCACGACACTGAGGTTTGTGTGAGAGAGAGCTCACTTATGTGCAGCGTCACACATAGCGAAAACAGAAAATAATTGGTAATTTTTAGCGATTTCGCCTATCAGATTTGGTAATTTTTAGCAATTTTGCCCTTCGTTTGCAAGATCGTTACAAGAAAAGCAGACGTCGTACAGGGATGATTCAGGAGTAATTTGAAAGCTATTACCGTACTTTCACGTATTAGGTAATTGTATTACGCTCTGGCTTTTGCTTATGCATGAAAATGAGCAGGGAATGAAGGCAATTTCGGGCAATTATGCCTACTCGTACAGGATAAATAGCTTTAACCAAAATGGTCACACTCCTTAATGGTCTAAGTGGCCATAGCCAAAATGGCTACACTATATTCCTTCTGTACTTTCTCCATGCCCGATAAGATATATGATATTTTGATATATGTGACACAGCCCTTGTATCCAACACAATACCTGCGTGCAACCCCGCTCGAACCCCGTACAACGTTGCTTGCAACTTTAATTATTATTATTATTATTACAGCTTCCTCTTCGTGTTTCCTCATTATCTCTGCTCCCCAACCATTATCTATACGTTTTCTTCTCAGCTTCCACCGCTCCAAAACAAACCTCTTTATTTTCAATTAATAAATAATTACATAGACCAAAAAACAAGCACTAACCCTTAAGGGGGGATGTGCCGGTTTTCTGGACCACTTTCTCCCTCATGTTTAGCCCCATTAGTTTTCAGATGTTAAGATGTTTTGGCCCATTAGTTAGTCGAATTTAAGACCTTTCGCCCCATTTCTTCGTCAATATTTAGACCTTTTGTGCTATTTAGGTGTTGATTTTTCCCTGGCGAACGATGGTGAACCTGTAATGTTGGAAGAACCGGCCTTCGGCCAGATTTTTTTTTACCGAAAAATGTACAAATTAATCTAGAAGGGATGGATATTTTCTTTTAATTTGATGGAGGTCTAGGGAGGAAACTAGAAAAATAATGAATACATGCCAAAATCGCCCAAAAAGTGAACCATCCCCCTTTAATTCAATGCAGTTTGTAGTCACTTGGCAACACTGTAGGGATTTGACGGGAGCTGTTCCGATGAGCCGCGCGCCGCCCCATTCATATGTAAATGACAGAAAACCTTCAATTGACATGCTAATCATTACCCCTCCCCCCCCCCCCCCCCCCCTTTATCGCCGCACCACACGCCCGCGCACACGCACTCACATCCACTCACTCACTCTAGCTGGGAGATACGCTCACATCTCATCTCAATGCCTTATTTAATATTCGTGTCATTAATATTATCCGGCGGAAAATAATAATCCCTAAAAAATGAAGCAGATTATCCTCTCTAGTAATTCCCATCCAGTTGTGATGGGTATAGTCTTGTGAGGAGAATATTTTTTCTTTTAGAAATGTTTTCTGTGCAATTGAAACTATTTATTGTTTTTGAGCGTCCGTTTCCTCCTTACCCTTCTGTTATACCAGTTAATTTACCCCATAGGCATAAATAATACACAGTAAATATATATATATCTTATTGCATATATATCTATTTTATTTATAATTGCTAGGACTATAGTAGCAGTACTGTCATTGTTGACAAATCTGACAGTCTGCATTATATTCATAGTTCATTTGGCGCTCATACAAACCTCTTCCACACTTCCGGGGTATATGCTTTCATAAATTTCATTGGAGGTGTTTGGTGTTGTGGTGAAATTAATAAAAAATAGATTATTGTAAAATCTGATGCTTGTAAACTCTTAGGCTTAGTTCATTAGTCATAGTTCTTAGTCATAGTTCAGTTGACGTTGATACAAACCTATTACTGAAACATCCGATGCCTGCAAGCCCTCATAAGGTTGATGATGTTGCTCAGTGACTGCTCTCAAACCTGCAACATGAACAATTATGGTAGAGGGTGATTCATTTTTAAACTTGTGTCATATATCATTGGCATTATTTATACTCTATTTATTCAATTATAACTATCAGACGCTTTTACTCTGCAATTACCGGTACTCTAACAGCCGTATTCTTGTAGAAGTGTGGGGTGGGTGTAGCCTATCCCATGTTGAAGGAAGCTATTGGAATGGAGAGTTGATTAAGGGGGCCCCCCTCGTTTTTGTTCTCTCTCTCTTTCCCATGCTCTCTGGGTTGTATCCATTCGGCCCATTCAGCTTACTATTTTAAGAGTTTATTCCCCATCCAGGTGTCGATTTTTTCCTGATGATCGGTAGCGAGCCAGCATATATTTTAAATGTTTTTGACAGCAGCTTAAATTTGTAAATTATTCTATAGAAAATTTTCTCCGGCGAAGCCGGAGTTCTCTATACAATGCTGGATCGCTATCGCTCTCCAGGAATAAATCGACACCTAGATGGGGATAAACGTCTTTAAACAGTAGGCGGAATGGGGCCGAATGGATACAAGCCAGAGAAAAAGAGAGAACAAAATAAATATAGCAGGTTACCCCCCTTAAGCTGTGTGCTGGTTCAATAAGTCAATAGGGTGGTTAGCCTCTGAAGTCCAATTTAAACTAGCTAACCATCGACATCCTTATTATTTAATTCTGGCTACTATTAATCGATTTTATTCAGCTTAGGAAGGATGTCTGGCAATGATAAGCTTTCGAATGATCTCAATCAACGCTTTTAACAACCACAGATCCTTCCTAAGCTGCATCCAATTGTCTAAAGTGACTCTAAACATAGCTAGAATAGAATATAACAGACGTCGCTGGTACGGTACTGAAAGGGTTAAGTTTTCGAAGCTATCCCGCACTGAATCGAATCATCTCATTCATTCTTTAAGCCGGTATCACATGAGAGTTTTTATAGCCGACATTCTATGATCAACACATTTCTGGCAACATTTCTGGAATATTTTACACCGGAATCGGAAACTAGACTGATGATATATTAACTTAGGCAAAAGAAATATTTTAAATGTTGACCTCATAAGCTGCCAGACCAGTGATGCGTATACATGTTGGGGGAAAAAACGCTCGTGTGATACCAGAGTATTTACATTTCGGAAGTTCGTTTTGCTGTTCGTAGACTCGTAGCATAATACATTAAGGGGAGGTTTCCACTTGAGGGATTTTTTTCTTGACTCCTTTCTCCCTCATGTTTAGCCCTATTGCATTTTCTATTGTTAAGACGTTCGCCCCATTATTTTGACGATTTTAAGAACTTTCGACCCATTTCTGTCAATTTTAAGACCTTTCGTGCCATTTAGGTGTCGATTTTATCCTGGCGAGCGATAGCGAGCCTGTAATTTAAGAGGAACCGGCCTTTAGCCGGAACATTTTTCTACCGAAAAATGTACACATTTATCTTGAAAGGGGCTCAGGGGGGTGTAATCTTAAGCTTGATGGATATCTAGAGACCAAACTAAAAACCTCCCCTTAAGGGGCCCACCTCTCTTTTTTGTTCTCTTTCTCTCCCTCTCTCTTTGGCTTCACAAGGGACTGGAGTTCTCGCAGAGAGGCTCCAGTCCTGCCGTTCTTCTTGACCTACAGGGTGCTGGCTTAATAATCCAATAGGGTTGATAGCCTCTGAAGTCCTATTTTAACAAAAAAATACTTTGGCTTGTATCCATTTGGCCCCTATCAGCCTACTGTTGTAAGAGGTTTACCCCTATCCAGGTGTCAATATTTTCCTGGCGAGCGGTAGCGAGCCAGCATATATATATATTTATGTTTTGACTGCAAGCTAAATTTGTAAATTTTTCGATAGAAAAATGTCATACAATGCTGGCTCGCTATCGCTTGCCAAGAAGAAATCGACACCTGGATGGGGATAGACATCTTAAAACAGTTGGCTGAATGGGGCCGAATGGATACAAGCCAGAGAAAGAGAGAAAAGGAGAGGAAGAGAAAACAAAAAGCAGGTGACCCCCTCCCCCTTCAATATAACACAATACTCACAATATAATACAATGCAAACTAGACCGTTATTTATCATACCCAGTAACGACGTGTATGGGCCACTTTAAGGGGGGGATGGGATGGTTTTCTGGACCACTTTCTCCCACATGTTGTTTAGCCCCATTAGTTTTCAGATGTTAAGATGTTTGCCCCATTAGTTAGTCGATTTCAAGTACACTTTCCGCCGCCCCATTTCTTCGTCAATATTTAGAACCTTTCGTGCTATTTTTAGGTGTCGATTTTTTGTTCCCTGGCGAACAATAAGTGAACCTGTAATGTTGGAAGAGACAAAAAATATACAAGGTTAATCTCGAATGGATTGTTTTTTTTTTTTTTTTTTTTTTTTTTTTAAATTTTGAACTGGAGGTCTATGTGGAGGAACACTAGAAAACTAATGAATACATGCAACCCAAATCGCCACCAAAAAAGTGAACCATCCCCCCCTTAACCCTTTCTGTGCCGCGGCGATGTTCCTTTTAAGTTTATTCTAGCGATACTTTTAAGATGGATTTTTGTTGCAGCTTGAGAAGGATCTGTGGCAGTTGAATATGGTTTAGGTGGGATAGTTCGAAAGCCATTTAATTGCCGGAGGTATTTTTGTTTAAACTGAATGAAATCGTTTTAAAAAAAAAAACACCCTCCTCCCGGTATATGTACACGCGATGTTGCGCCTATTAGGGATAACTTGTAAAAGCCTTTTGTTTACCGTCAGGGGTATTTAGAAACCTTTAGTTTTAGTTACGACTTCAAACTCTGCCAGTTTTGGTCTTTGAGTTAGCTGTG
>CM064515.1:26593692-26603692 GCA_032716605.1 Paralithodes platypus
GGTATCACACGAGCGCTTTTTCCCTCGACATTTAATCCTCAACACTGGTCTGGCAGCTTATGAGGTCAACCTTTAATACATTTCTGTCACCTACATTGATCTCTCCCCAGTCTAGTTTCCGATACCATGGCAAAATAATCCAGAAATGTTGCCAAAGAATGTTGATAATCGGATGTTGACTATAAAAGCTCTCGTGTGATACCGACTGAAGAGAAGGAAAGCACGTATAAAAAAAAATCACGACAGTAAAAATAATTCGGGTGAGGCTGAAGGACTGTTGAGGTTAAGGGGAGATGGGTCGTTTTTCTGGTCCCCTTTCTCCCTCGTGTTAACCCTCTCCGACATATGACGCGATTTTGAGCCTATTAGGGATACTTTAAAGCCTTTGTTACCATCAGGCGTATTTAGAAACCTTTAGTTTAGTTACTTCAACCTCTGCAGTTGTCTTTGAGTTAGCTGTGTTGAGCCTATTAGGGATACTTTAAAGCCTTTGTTACCATCAGGGGTATTTAGAAACCTTTAGTTTAGTTACTTCAACCTCTGCAGTTGTCTTTGAGTTAGCTGTGTTGAGCCTATTAGGGATACTTTAAAGCCTTTGTTACCATCAGGGGTATTTAGAAACCTTTAGTTTAGTTACTTCAACCTCTGCAGTTGTGTTTGAGTTAGCTGTGTTGAGCCGACCTATAGGGATACTTTAAAGCCTTTGTTACCATCAGGGGTATTTAGAAATCTTTAGTTTAGTTACTTCAACCTCTGCAGTTGTCTTTGAGTTAGCTGTGGGCAGAAAACTAATTTTGGAGAGGTAATTATAAGAGTGAGAGAACTCTATTTCTGATTGCTAATCTGGCAACCTCTGCGTCATACGAGTCTGAAAGGATTGTTTTGAGATTATAAGACGTTCGGCCCATTAGTTTGACGATTTTAACACCTTTCGCCCCATTTCGTTGTCAATTTTAAGACCTTTCGTGCCATTTAAGTGTCGATTATTTCCTGGCGAACGACAGCGAGCCTGAAATTTTAAGAAGATGCGACCTTCGGTCGGGACATTTTTCTACCGAAAAAGTTACAAATTTATCTTGAAGAGGGGTCTATGTCGGTGTTTTTCTAAGCTTGATGGATCGAGGTCTAGAGAGAAAACTAAGAAATAAAGGAATAAATTAATTGAAAAAAACACTGTCAGTTTCCCCTTAACTGGTAATAATACAAATATAGTGTGTTGTTATAAGGCAGAGAGTACGTACCCCCACGAGAGTTACCGAGACTTGCAAGGAATAGTCAGTATCTCATAGACATTGCGGTCCATTCCTATAGTCTATTCGCTGCAAGTAGGCGAGAAATCATGACCTCTAACCTCTGTTACTCAAAAAACGACCAGAGTAATCGAGCTAATATTTCTACCATTTGGGAAGAGTCAGCCAAGGAATAGGTGTGAAAATTGACAGCCCATTTGTTCTAGCCCTTTTTGAGTTACAGATGATAGAGGTCATGATTGCTTATAGGAGATACTCGATGTGGCAAGAGAGATATTGTTTAGTGCACTACACTCATTGCAGAGTGTGCAAAATACTATCTACTCTCTTCTTGAACTGCTCTACTAAGAACTATTTACAACTTCTGGGAGAAAAGACAGGAGTAGAGAGAGAGAAGGGGGGGGGGGGGGAAGATAGAGAGAGAGAAGGTTTGGAGAAGTTAAGGGGCCGGGTTTTTGGTCTATTAATTCATATATTCATTTATTTTGGTCTATTAAGTCATATATTCATTTATTTTTTTGTTTCCTCGCTAGACCTCCATCAAGCTTAGAAAAACACCCCTAAGACCCCCCTTCAAGATAAATGTGTACATTTTTCGGTAGAACATTTTCTTGGCCGAAGGCTGATTACTCCTATAATTGCAGGCTCGCTTTCGCTCGTCAGGAAAAAATCGATTAGTAAATGGCACGAAAGGTCTTACAAATTACAACGAAATGGGGCGAAAGGTATTAAAATCACCAAACTAATGGGCCGAACGTCATAAAATCTGAAAACTAATGGGGCTAAGCATGAGGAAGAAAGGGGACAGAAAAAGGGCCCATGTCCCCTTAAAAAAAAAAAGAGCCTGTTTTGCCTACTCAACGACCTCCTCTATCTCCTTCGCTTCCGCTTCCCGTTTTTTGTGGGATCCGTTTTCTTTGCCTTGTGTTTTTTACCATTATTCCCCTAACTATTTTGTTTTCTCGCTGTCTCTTCCTTTTCTTTGCGAGTTAGGCGAGAATGGTTACCGTCCGTTCAGAAGCTTGTTTCAATTGTTGGTATAATTGAATTGTTTTATTATATGCATGTTTATTGTTGCAGCTGAAGGAGTTAACCCTTTCTGTGCCGCCGGCGTCTTTTTTAATTGTGTTATAGCTATATCTAGACGATTTTGGGCAGTTTAAGAGGGACCTGTGGTAGTCAAAAGGGTTAAGTGAAAAGGTTCAAAGGTTGTCAATTGTTGGAGGCCCATTTGAAACTGCAGAAAATCGTCTAAATATAGCTACAATAACATTAAAAAGACGTCTCCGGTCCAGAAGGGGTTAATGGTATAATTCATTCGTTCCATTATTTGCGTTATTGTTATTAAGGGGAGGTATTTAGTTTGTTCCCTAGACCTCCATCAACCTTAAAATTACACCACCTTGAGTCCCTTTCAAGATAAATTTGTACATTTTTCGGTAGAAAAATTTCCCGGCCGAAGGCCGGTTCCTCTTAAATTACAGGCTCGCTATCGCTCGCCAGGATAAACTCGACACCTAAATGGTACGAAAGGTCTTAATATGGGGTGAAAGTTCTTAAAATCGCTAAACTAATGGGGCAAACATTTTATAATATCAAAAGCAATGGGGCTAAACATGCGGGAGAAAGGGGTCAAGAAAAAAATCCCTCAAGTGGAGATCTCCCCTTAAGATATCGTTTTGTAGGACTTAATGATATTATTCAATTGTTCCATTTTTTTTTTTCCTATGTGAGTGAGGGAGACAAAAGGCAGAACTGCCTGTATCGAGTGCCTCCCCCAGAGTTGAAAGAGTGACAGGGCCAAAATCAAGGGACGTATCGAGCCATACATGTATGATATAATTTAATTGTTCGGATTTCTATATATTTATTGTTATATAATTTAATTGTTCGGATTTCTATATATTATTGTTACATCTTTTGCTACCTCGCCCTCCAATCCATTTATCGTTTCCTCTTCATTTGCCTCTTGATCGTTGCCTCTTTGTTTCGTTAATACTCCCCTCCTCTTCTTTCGCTGGTAATTCTATTCGCAGTCACGTACTTCACCAACCACCTTTAAAAGGACGGCACCGGTACTGAACGGGTTAAGGGGAGATGGGCCGTTTTTTAGTGTATTAATTCCTGTATTCCTGTATTTTAGTGTATTAATTCCTGTATTTTAGTGTATTAATTCCTGTATTCCTGTATTTTAGTGTATTAATTCATGTATTCCTGTATTTTAGTGTATTAATTCATGTATTCCTGTATTTTAGTGTATTAATTCATGTATTCCTGTATTTTAGTGTATTAATTCCTGTATTCCTGTATTTTAGTGTATTAATTCATGTATTCCTGTATTTTAGTGTATTAATTCATGTATTCCTGTATTTTAGTGTATTAATTCATGTATTCCTGTATTTTAGTGTATTAATTCCTGTATTCCTGTATTTTAGTGTATTAATTCATGTATTCCTGTATTTTAGTGTATTCATGTATTCCTGTATTTTAGTGTATTAATTCATGTATTCCTGTATTTTAGTGTATTAATTCATGTATTCCTGTATTTCTTAGTTTCCTCGCTAGACCTCCATCAAGCCTAGACAAAAAAAAACTAGACCCCCCTTCAAGAATTTTTTTTACATTTTTTTGATAGAAAAGATGTCCCGCCCGAATCCTTTTCAAATTTCAGGCTTGCTATCTCTCGCCAGGAACAAAATCGATACCTAAATAGCACGAAATGTCTTATATTGACAACGAAATGGGGCGAAACATGTTAAAATCACCAAGCTAATGGACCGAACGTCTTATAATCTCAAATAAAATGGAACTTAACACGAGGGAGAAAGAGGACCCCCAAAAACCGACCCATCTCCCCTTAACAAAGACATCTAAATGGCATGGAAGGTGTTAATATTGATATAGAAATGGGGGCGAAAGGTCTTAAAATCGCCAAACTAATGGACCTGACGTCTTAAAATCTGATAGATAATGGGGCTAAACATGACAGAAAAGGGGGCCAGGACAAAAAAAAAAAAAAAAAAAAAAAAAAAAAAAAAAAACTCTCCCTCAAACCAAACCTAAGCTAACCTACCCTAACTAACATCAGAGCGTTAAGGGGGTAGTGCTTGGTTTTTGGTCTATATATATTTATCTATTAATTTATTTGTGAGTTTCCCCGCTAGACCTCCATCAAGCTTTTAAAAAATACCCCCTAGGGCCCCTCTCAGGATAAATTTGTACATTTTTCGGTAGAAAAAATGTCACGGCCGAAGGCCGATTCCTTCTAAAATTACAGGCTCACTATCGCTCGCCAGGAAAAAATCGACACGTAAATGGCACGAAAGCTAAAAATATACAAAGAAATGAGGTGAAAGGTCTCAAAATCGCCAAACTAATGGAACGAACGTCTTAAAACCTAATATGCTAAACATGAGGGAGAAGGAGGTCCAGACAAAGCGAGTACAACGCCCCCTTAACATACAAACAAACACATTATTGGAACGAAAAGACTTGTGGGCGAAATGACTCCCTTTCCTTTCTCTCCCCCTCTCTCTTTGTTTCCCGTTTTTTATCGCTTACGTTTTTATTATTCTTTTATCCTTTGTTTCCCGTTTTTTATCGCTTACGTTTTTTATTATTCTTTGTTCCTTTGTTTCCCGTTTTTTATAGCTTACGCTTTTTATTATTCGTTATTCCTCTGTTTCCCGTTTTTTATAGCTTACGCTTTTTATTATTCGTTATTCCTCGGTTTCTCTCATCTCTTCAAAGGAAGGAAAAACGTCTCTTTCTTCTGTTTCGACTTTTCCAATATTTTTTGTATTAATTATTTTTGTTCATTCGAGCTTTTCTTGTAGCATTTAAGCCGGTATCACACGAGAGCTTTTATAGTCAACATTTGACGATCAACATTATTCGGGCAACATTTCTGGCATATTTGACCCTGCTATCGGAAACTAGACTGATGATAGATGAATTTAGGCAACCAAAATATGACCTATGTTGACCTCATCAGCTGCCAGACCAGTGTTGAGGATAAATGTTGAGTGAAAAAGCGCTCGTGTGATACCGGCTTCAGGAGATATATATTGTGTTGTTCTGGCTTCTTTAGGTTATTCGTTCCAAAATATATTCGTTGTCAAATTTAAGACCTTTCGTGCCATTTAGGTATCGATTTTTTCCTGGCGAGCGATAGCGAGCCTGCAATTTTAAGAGGAACCGGCCTTCGGCCGGGAAATTTTTCTACCGAAAAATGTACACATTTATCTTGAAGGGGGGTCTAGGGGGTGTTTTTTCTAAGCCTGATGGAGGTCTAGGGAGGAAACTAAAAAAAAACATATGAATAAATGAATTAATAGACCAAACAAACGGTCTGCCTCCCCTTAACCCTTTCAGTACCAGCGACGTGTATTCTATTATATGCTAGCTATCTTTTGACGATATTATGCAGCTTAGGAAAGGATCTGGGGTTGTTAAAAGGGTTGGTTGAGGTTAGTTTACAGCCTGCCTATTGCTAGAGGTCCTGCCTAAGCTGAATAAAATCGCCTAATAGCTTCCAGAATACGATGAAAAGGACGTCCCCGGCATAGAAGGGGTTAATTTATGTTTATGTATTATATATGTATCGTATAATATATGTATTGTATAATATATGTATTGTATAATATATGTTAATCTTCTATGTAGTCAAACAATGGAACACCAAGCTTTCGTCTATTCTCGCAAGACATCTTCAGGGTAATACAAGAACACAGGGAAATAGTGAGGCCTTAATACCCGTCCTAAATCATCTGTGAGTTGGGTGTATAATTATACGGTGGCGCTAATAAGTCATGTCCCAGCTCTCATTACGTTTGGCTCGCTCTGTGCTGTATTAATGTCTGTCAGATGTTGAATAGGGTTGGTAAGTGTGGGAACATGCTCGTATATCTCACTCACAAAGAAGAAATCATGTGTAAATATTGCTGATACCAATTATTGATCAGAACATAATTGGTGCCGAGATGACTTATTAGCACGACTGTACATGCTTAGATAAATATACAGTATTCGAGAATGCATAACATATCGTAGGCTTGTGCATAAACCTTTAAGGGGAGGTATTTAGTTTGTTCCTTAGACCTCCATCAAGCTTAAAATTACACCCCCTTGAGTCCCTTTCAAGATAAATTTGTAAATTTTTCGGTAGAAAAATGTCCCGGCCGAAGGACGATTCCTCTTAAATTACAGGCTCGCTATCGCTCGCCTGGATAACATCGACACCTGAATAGCACGAAAGGTCTTAATATGGGGTGAAAGTTCTTAAAATCGCTAAACTAATGGGGCAAACGTTTTATAATATCAAAAGCAATGGGGCTAAACATGAGGGAGAAAGGAGTCAAGAAAAAAATCCCTCAAGTGGAGATCTCCCCTTAACTGTCTCGATAGCGTAATGCTTAGTGTGCGGAATTTCGGTGTGAGTGTCCTAGGTTCGAGTCCTTGGAGTACCACATTTCATTGATTTCATTAGTTAGCTTTATTTGTAAATTAATTGGTGTGTTGGTGAAAACAAACAAAAAAAATATATATATACAGTATATGTGTGTGTGTTTTTTTTTTTTCTCTCTCTCTCTCTCTCTCTCTCTCTCAATCATCTCCCCCATTATCTCTCGCTCACTTCAGACCCGCGTTATCTCTACCCTTATCTTTAACTAACTCACCTAACGTCTCGCCTTTTTTATCAAGGCCTATCATAAGTTGTCTGCGTCTCTTGAGTTTTCCTTTAAGGGGGGGGGTGACCTGCTTTTTTTTCTCTCCTTTTCTCTCTTTCTCTGGCTTGTATCCATTTGGCTCCATTCAGCCTACTGTTTTAAGACGTTTATCCCCATCTAGGTGTTGATTTTTCCTGGCATTGTTTAGAGAATTCCGGCTTCGCCGGAGACATTTTTCTATCGAAAAATGTACACATTTAGCCTGCTGTCTAAAACATGTTTTTAAAAATATGCTGGCTCACTACCACTCGCCAAGAAAAAAATTACACCTGAATGGGGATAAACGTCTTAAAACAGTAGGCTGAATGGGGCTGAATGGATACAAGCCAGAGAAAGAGAGAAAAGGAGTGAAAAAAGCAGGTCAGGCCCCTTAATTCACTATTCAAGCGTTGCTCATATAGGCCTATTCCCACTTATTAATTTCTACCTTCTAGTTTTCACTCTTTCACGCATTTCCACTCCACTCTCTCTCTCTCACACACACACACTCTCTCTCTCTCTCTCTCTCTCTCTCTCTCTCTCTCTGTCTGTCAATATCTCACTTTCTCACACTGTCGCTTTCTCTCTCTCTCTCTCTCTATATATATATATATATATATATATATATATATATATATATAGAGAGAGAGAGAGAGAGAGAGAGAGAGAGAGAGAGACGTGGGCCTAGCTGACGGAGACGTGGCGGCGGAGGAAGGCGCCGCGGGGAACTACTTTTTAGAGCGCAGTAAACACAAAAAAGTCTCGGGCGTCGTCAGTGGGTCATTAGTGTGAGTAACGAGCCCGTGTGAGTTACCCATTTGTCACCCCCGTCAGCGCCAGCACAGGTGAGGCAAGGGGGAGGGGGCGGTAGGGGAGGGGATGGGGGAAGCAACAGGAAGGTAAGGGGGCTGAGGGGAGGTGGGGGGGTGAGCAGGGGGTGGGGGGGGAAGGGGGCAGGGGGTGAGGTAGGCCAACAGGGGGGAGGGGGCTGAGGCTAAGGGATGGGGGAAGAGGGCAGGGGTGTGAGGGGAGGTGGGTTACTGAGGGCAGGTGGCAGGGGGGTGATGGGGGGCAACAGGGTGAGGGGCAGAGGGGAGGGGAGTGAGTGGGCAGCGGTGGGGGAAGAGGGCAAGGGGGTGAGGTGAGGGGGCTGAGGGTAAGTGAGCAGGGGGGTGGGGGAAGAGGGCAGGGGGTGAGAGGGGACAACAGGGGAAGGGGGCAGAGTCCAACTCAATGTAACAGCCATATAATTACAACTTGATTTGTTACACGAATGATTGTCTCTGTTTAACTCATTCATTACTTTTGTTTAACTATTATGCAAAACTTTCTCAATACACATTTAGCTGCCTCCCTACTTCCTCATTTTAATTATTTCCCTTCTCTCATTAAGTCATTTTTCCGTCGTTTTTTCTTCATTTTTTCCCTCGCACCATAAAAAAAAAAATAAAAAAAAAAAAAATCTCCTCCCCACGTCTTCCTTAGGTCTCCCTCACTCTCATAGCACTCCCATAGCTTACTCTCACTCTCATAGCTCTCACTCCCATAGCACTCCCATAGCTTACTCTCACTCTCATAGCACTCACTCCCATAGCTTACTCTCACTCTCATAGCACTCCCATAGCTTACTCTCACTCTCATAGCACTCACTCCCATAGCTTACTCTCACTCTCATAGCACTCACTCCCATAGCTTTCCCTCTCACTCTCATAACACTCCCATAGCTTACTCTCACTCTCATAGCACTCCCATAGCTTTCCCTCTCACTCCCATAGCACTCCCATAGCTTACTCTCACTCTCATAGCTCTCACTCCCATAGCTTTCCCTCTCACTCTCATAGCACTCCCATAGCTTACTCTCACTCTCATAGCTCTCACTCCCATAGCATTCCCTCTCACTCTCATAGCACTCCCATAGCTTACCCTCACTCTCATAGCGCTCACTCTCATAGCTCTCACTCCCATAGCTTACCCTCACTCTCATAGCTCTCACTCCCATAGCTTTCCCTCTCACTCTCATAGCACTCCCATAGCTTACTCTCACTCTCATAGCTCTCACTCCCATAGCTTACCCTCACTCTCATAGCTCTCACTCCCATAGCTTTCCCTCTCACTCTCATAGCACTACCATAGCTTACTCTCACTCTCATAACTCTCACTCCCATAGCTTTCCCTCTCACTCTCATAGCACTCCCATAGCTTACTCTCACTCTCATAGCTCTCACTCCCATAGCTTACCCTCACTCTCATAGCTCTCACTCCCATAGCTTTCCCTCTCACTCTCATAGCACTACCATAGCTTACTCTCACTCTCATAACTCTCACTCCCACAGCTTTCCCTCTCACTCTCATAGCACTCCCATAGCTTCCTCTCACTCCCATAGCTTTCCCTCTCACTCTCATAGCACTCTCATAGCTTACTCTCACTCTCATAGCTCTCTCATATCCGCTCACTCTCATTTCCACTCACACTCACAGCTCTCCCCCTTCCCCTCACTCTCATAGCTCTCACTCCCATAGCTCTCCCTTCACTCTCATAGCACTCCCATAGCTTACCCTCACTCTCATAGCTCTCACTCCCATAGCTCTCCCTTCACTCTCATAGCACTCCCATAGCTTACCCTCTCATCTTACCCTCACTCTCATAGCTCTCACTCCCATAGCTCTCCCTTCACTCTCATAGCACTCCCATAGCTTACCCTCACTCTCATAGCTCACTCCCATAGCTCTCCCTTCACTCTCATAGCACTCCCATAGCTTACCCTCACTCTCATAGCTCTCACTCCCATAGCTCTCCCTTCGCTCTCATAGCACTACCATAGCTTACCCTCACTCTCATATCCGCTCACTCTCATTTCCACTCACACTCACAGCTCTCCCCCTTCCCCTCACTCTCATAGCTCTCACTCCCATAAGCTCTTCCTCTCTCACTCTCATAACATTTGTTTTTTCTTCAGAATATGCTATTTAAACTGTCATGGAGGTTTCCTAATAAGATTATTTGCCTTCATTAACCCTTTGAAGATTGTGACGTAATCTGAC
>CM064515.1:26606192-26608692 GCA_032716605.1 Paralithodes platypus
ATCGCACGGGAGGTCACAATAGAAATGCAAAGGAATTCAACTCCATTAAGGGGAGGTATTTAGTTTGTTCCCTAGACCTCCAGCAAGCTTAAAATTACACCCCCTTGAGTCCCTTTCAAGATTAATTTGTACATTTTTCGGTAGAAAAATGTCCCGGCCGAAGGCCGTTTTCTCTTAAGTTACAGGCTCGCTATCGCTCGCCAGGATAAAATCGACACCTGAATGGCACGAAAGGTCTTAAAATGGGGTGAAAGTTCTTAAAATCGCCAAACTAACGGGGCGAACGTTTTATTATCAAAAGCAATGGGGCTAAACATGAGGGAGAAAGGGGTAAAGAAAAAAAAATCTCTAGTGGAGATCTCCCCTTAAGGGGGGTCACCTGCCTGTTGTTTTATCTTTCTCTCCTTTTCTCTCTTTCCTTGGCTTGTTTCTATTCGGCCCCATTCAGCCAACTGTTTTAAGACGTTTATCCCCATCCAGGTGTCGAGTTCTTCCTGGCGAGCGATAGCGAGCTAGCATTGTATGAAGAAATCCGGCTTCGCCTGAGACATTTTTCTATCGAAAAATGTACAAATTTAGCTCGCTGTCAAAACAAAAATATATATATATATATGCTGGCTCGCTACCGCTCGCCAGGAAAATATTGACACCTGGATAAGGGTAAACGTCTTACAACAGTAGGCTGAATGGGGCCGAATGGATACAAGCCAAAGAGAGAGAGGGAGAGAAAGAGAAAAAAAAAGCGAGGTGGGCTCCCTTATAAAATCCTCCTCCTCATTCATGCATGCTATAGTCAATTCATTGTCCGTAGACCAGAAGTAGTGACCTCTATCCTCGCGGTAACTCAAAAAAAGGCTGGAGCCAATGGGCCCTTCACTAGCGCACGGGAGGTGAGAATAGAAATGCAGAGAAATTCAACTCCATTAATTTTATTATACTTAGACCAAATATCGAGACCTCTATATATCCTCTGTAACTCAAAAAGGGCTAGAGCTAATGGGCCCTTCTAAGGCTCTCCAGCAATTAAAAGGATTCGAAATATCTCACTTAAGAGGAGGTATTTACTTTGTTCCCTAGACCTCCATCAAGCTTAAAATTACACCCCCTTGAGTCCCTTTCAAGATAAATGTGTACATTTTTCGGTAGAAAAATATCCCGGCCATAGGCCGGTTCCTCTTAAATTACAGGCTCGCTATCGCTCGCCAGGATAAAATCGACACCTGAATGGCACGAAAGGTCTTAATATGGGGTGAAAGTTCTTAAAATCGCTAAATTAATGGGGCGAACGTTTTATAATATCAAAAGTAATGGGGCTAAACATGAGGGAGAAAGGGGTCAAGAAAAAAATCCCTCAAGTGGAGATCTCCCCTTAACCCTTCATAATACCATTGATCCTTCTTTCACTGCACATACCCGTCTATAGTTAGAATACAATTAAAAAGACGTCGCTGGTACTAGAAGGGTTAATAATTGCGGTTATCAGTCTAGCTCTCCACCCCTACTCCATCCTTATTCCACCCTCCACCCCTACTCCACCCTACTCCACTACTCCACCACCTCTCCAGCACTACTCCACCCTCCACTACCTCTCCACCCCTACTCCATCCTTACTCCACCCTCCACCCACCATCCCTACTCCACCCACCATCCCTACTCCACCCTCCACTACCTCTCCAGCACTACTCCACCCTCCACTACCTCTCCACCCCTACTCCACCACCTCTCCACCCACCACCACCTCTCCTCCACTACCTCTCCACCCCTACCTCTCCACCACCTACTCCACCCTCCACCACCTCTCCACCCACCACCACTACTCCACCTTCCACTTGTCGTTATCTTAGGGAACACTTAGTACGCTCATCACATTCTCACTTTAGCTTTCTCGTTACGTTCTGAGTGATTATGTATTGTATTTCTTGCATCATGACGACTCTCTCTCTCTCTCTCTCTCTCTCTCTCTCTCTCTCTCTCTCTCTCTCTCGCACACAAAAATTTCGGTAATGTAAGCATGTTGCCTTCTATTTTTTGTTTTGTTTTCACGCCTCCTCCTTCGTCGCCCCCCCCCTCCCCCCCCCCGTCCCTCCTAATTTACATGCCGCACAGTACAAAGGAAATCAAGTAACAGCAGGACTAGTAGATGATTGTGATGATACCTCCTCTCCATCCGGCCCTCTGAACATCTGAAGGGAAGGGGGGGGGGGGGGGGGGGGGCATAGCTCTGCCTCTCGCTAGGGGCCTTTGATGTGCGTGCGCGCAGGAGTAGACAAAAGGTTAAGCTGCCTGTAAAGAAGTGTGTCCCGCCCCCAGGTTAAAAGAATGATAGATAGCCAAAATCAAGGTACGTTAGAGGTAATTTAGGTGTCCTGGAAAGAAGTGTGGTGTGCTGGATAAATGTAGTGAATTGCACAGGAGGAGGAGGAGGTGTTTGTGCGAGTTAGCTGGATTACTCTCTGTGTAGGTGAGGGTAATATGTGTGACTGTTTTCTCGTCTGTGTAT